>JANXIP010000073.1:201045-226347 GCA_026167965.1 Cyanocitta stelleri
CTTCAGGATTCCTGTGGAGTTTCCCAGTGAAAGCCAGAACCACGGATTTGGGATGGGTTTGGGATGCCGCCGTCACTTCCCAGCTCATCCCAAGGACCTCAAAGCTCACCTCGGCATCTCCACGAAAATATTCTCCAATGGAAACATTCCTCAGGTTAATTAAACTCGTTTAATCATCTCTGTGGGTTAATTAGGAAAAGCACTGGGAGGCAGAGTGGGGATGTGGATCCCAGGAGGGAAAAGGAATTCCTTGGATGGGCGGAAGCAACGTCACCCGAGCGGGAGCAGCTCCGAAATTCTCTCCCTCTGCCCTGGATGATCCCACCCTCACTTCCAGGTGATTCCCATTTTCCCTGGGCAATCCCCATCTTTTCTGGGAGATCCCACCCTCCTCACTCCTGGGTGATTCCCATCTTTTCTGGGTGATCCCACTCTCATTCCTGGATGATTCCCATCTTTTCTAGGTGATCCCCTTCTTCCCTGGGTGATTTTCCCTCTCCTCTGAGCGATCCCTGCTCTCCCTGGATGATCCCACCCTCACTCCTGGATGATTCCCATCTTTTCTGGGTGATCCCACCCTCATTCCTGGATGATTCCCATCTTTTCTGGGCTGATCCCACCCTCATTCCTGGATGAATCCCATCTCCCCTGGGTGATCCCTGCTCTCCCTTGGATGATCTCAACGTCACTCCCGGGTGATTCCCATCTTTTCTGGGCTGATCCCCCTCTTCCCTGGGTGATGTCCCCCCTCCTCTGAGAGATCCCAGCTCTCCCTGGATGATCCCACCCTCACTCCTGGATGATCCCTGCTCTCCCTGGATGAGGGAAAAGGAATTCCTTGGATGGGTGGAAGCAATGCCACCCAAGCGGGAGCAGCTCTGAAATTCTCTCCCTCTCCCTTGGATGATCCCACCCTCACTTCCAGGTGGTTCCTTTATTTTCTGGGTGATCCCACCCTCACTCCTGGGTGATCCCTGCTCTCCCTGCATGATCCCACTCTCACTTCCAGGCAATTCCCATTTCCCCAGGGTGATTTTCCCTCTCCTCTGAGAGATCCCAGCTCTCCCTGGATGATCCCACTCTCACTTCCGGTGATTCCCATCTTTTCTGGGTGATCCCACCCTCACTCCTGGATGATTCCCCATCTTTTCTGGGTGATCCCACCCTCACTCCTGCGTGATTCCCATCTTTTCTGGGTGATCCCCTTCTTCCCTGGGTGATTTTCCCTCTCCTCTGAGCGATCCCCGCTCTCCCTGGATGATCCCACCCTCACTTCCAGTGATTCCCATCTTTTCTGGGTGATCCCTCCTCTCCTCTGGATGAATCCCATCTCCCCTGGGTGATCCCTGCTCTCCCTTGGATGATCCCAACCTCACTCCTGGCTGATTCCCATCTTCTCTGGGTGATCCCCCTCTTCCCTGGGTGATTCCCATCTTTTCTAGGTGATCCCCCTCTCCCTGGCTGATCCCTCCTCTCCTCCCAATAATTCCCTCTTTTTCCTGCTGATCCCTCCTCTTGGAGCAGGACTCAGAGCCAAAAAAAATCCCAAATCCCGCACTCCCCAACCCATCCCGCCTCCAACTCTGCCGAACAACGGGATCAAGTGCCAGGGAAGTAAAATCAGAGCTTGAAAATCTCCCATTTTCCCCTTTTCCAGCAGGATTTCTGCAGGATCCGCTCCCGGGAATGCGGGGCTGCAGCATTCCAGCTGCGATCACACCGTGTCTCTTCCCATCTCGTCACATTCCCTCCTCGCCGGGATGAATCATCCTCTCCCTCCCCTTCCCACCGCCCTTTCCCAAACATCCACAGGCACAAAAAAATCCCATCCCTGGTGGCCCCTTTCCTTCAGGCTTCCCATCACATCCACGGGTGCCGGCACAAGGAAAAGCCAGGAGCGGCTTCCTGGTCTTGGAATCAAAATCCAACCCAGGGAGGGGCTGGAAAGGATCCGTCCCTCCCCCTCCCAAGAAGAAAAGCCAGGAGATGCTGCTGGTTGGGATCCGCCACTAAAATTCCCTAAATTCTGGGAGCTGCTCCGGGAATGAATCAGCAGAAGCATCCAAAATCCTGGGATTGCTGCAAAAGTTGGGATTTATCCCAGTTCGGAGGAGCTGCATGGGGACAGGAGGGGCTGGAGGTGATTTTTCCCTCCCCCAGGCCACATCCAGGTGGGATCAGCACCCTCCAGACCCAAAGTGGGCTTGGAAAACTTGGTTTAAAGCTCTTGGAATTCCTGAGGGAAACATCCTGGCCGTGAAAAACCAGGAAGCAGGGAAAGGGGAATGTCCTGAGAGTGAAATCATCCCACGAGACACGGAGAGGAAGAGGAGGGATTTGGGAATGGAGGCCTGGGTGGCTGGAGAGGGAGCTGAGAAGCTTCTGGGAACTGGGAATTGGCTGCGGGGAAGGAAAAACGGTGTGAAAAGCAGGAATTCAAAGGGATTTAAGGAGACAGGGATGAAGGAGGGAAGAGGGTGAGGGAAAGGGGAGAGCAGAGGAGAAGCGACAGCGCCCGGCCCACGGGGTGGGAATTTTCTCACCCAGGGATGAAGGCAGCAGCGAGGCTCCAAAGTAGCGGGAAAAGACGGGAATTTCATCCCTAAGGAAAGGCTGTGCCCTCCCAACCCTGGCACCCTGCTGGGCACAGCCTCATGCCCCTGCTGGTCACGGCGACAAACTCTGCCAAGCCCATGGAGAGACGCTGGGAAAAGGGATCTTGGGAAGAGGGATTTGGGAAGAGGGATTTGGGAAGAGGGATCTTGGGAAGAACGATTTGGGAAGAGGGATTTGGGAAAAGGGATTTGGGAAGAGGGATTTGGGAAAAGGGATTTGGGAAGAACAATTTGGGAAGAGAGGTTTGGGAAGAGGGATTTGGGAAGAGGGATTTGGGAAAAGGGATTTGGGAAGAGGGATTTGGGAAGAGGGATTTGGGGAAAGGGATCTTGGGAAGAGGGATTTGGGAAGAATGATTTGGGAAGAGGGATTTGGGAAAAGGGATTTGGGAAGAACGATTTGGGAAGAGAGGTTTGGGAAGAACGATTTGGGAAGAGGGATTTGGGAAGAGGGATTTGGGAAGAGGGATCCCACCAGGGACACACAGCTTGTCCCTTGTCACGGCACGGCCAAGCCCACCCTGTCACCCCCAGCTCTGTGGAGGTCACCCAGGGGACCCCAGGAGAGGAATCCCAGGAAAAGGGACCCCAGTGTGGTTCCCAGCTCCCTGGAATCCTGTGCTCCTGCTTTCCACAGTCCCTCGTGGGTCTGTGGAGGTGACACTGGGACAATGGGAAGAGGGACACTGGGAAAGGGACCCTGCACTGGCTGCTGGTGCCGGGGGGACAAAGCTGTTCCCACACGGCTGAGCCCACCCGTGACTGTCCCAGCTCCATGCAGAGACCTCGGGAAGAGGGATCCCGGGAAGAGGAATCCTGAGGAGAAGGGTCTCAGGAAGAGGGACACCGGGAAGAGGGGCCCCTCACCAGGGGGACAAAGCTCTTCCCGCAGTGTGACACAGCCAAGCCCACCCGTGACTGTCCCAGCTCCATGGAGGTGACACTGGGACCCCGGGAAGAGAAATCTCGGGAAGAGAGACCCCAGGAAGAGGAACTCCAAGAAGAGGGATCCTTCACCAGCTGCCTGTGCCAGGGACAAAGCCATTCCCGCGGGGTGACACGGCCAAGCCCACCCGTGTCACTCCCAGCTCCGTGGAGGTGACACTGGGACCCCGGGAAGAGGAATCCAAGGCCACTTCTGTCCCAGCCGAATCCCACCCGAAATCCTCCTTCTCACCCTACTCCGCCACCAAAAAAATCCCGGAATGCCGATTTTCCCCTCACCCAGCAGCAGGATCCCCCCCAAATCCTACCCCTCAGAGCCTGGGATGGGTTTATTCCATAAAAAGGGTGGGAAAAATTGGAATTCTTTCCTGGGTGAATCAAGGGAAGTGACGCTGTTGCCAGACCCGGCAGGGAAGGGGTGGACGGGGGCAGAATATTCATCATTATTATAGTAATATCGATAATAATAATATCGATAATACGAATATTTTCTAGAAATATTATTATTAATATTATTCAATTAATAATTAGTACTCTTTAATTACAAATTTCTAAGCCCAAAACCATTACGACCCCATCAGAGGCACCGACCTCGGAGCTCACCCGATCCATTCTCCCAGATCTCCCCAGCACAGGAAAACCAGGAAAATCCCTCCCCATCATCCAAGGGAGGCGATGGAGAAGAGATCCAGGCCCAATTCCCGTGACACCCCCATCCCACCAGGATTGGGGTGCAGGAAAAGGGGGAGCAGCTCCCACCCATCCCAATCCCCCAAAGTCCCACTTTGGGTCCCTGCTGTCACCCCCTCTCCTTCCTCTTCCCACTTTCCACGGGATCATGGAATGGGTTGGAAAAGACCTCAAAACTCATCCAGGGACACTTTTCCCTACCCCAGATTACTCCAAGCCATCTCCAACCTCCCCTTCACGCTTTGCCGGACATTTGAGGGGACACCACCAGCGAGGGCATCCCCACAGACCCCTCAGGGTTATCCCCAACTCGACTCCAACCATTCCAAGGACGGGACGGTGGAAAAGCATCAGCGGGAAAACACCGCGCGCGTCCCGTCGTCCCCTCGCTCCGCGCATCCGACGGCTCGGGGACACGGCCACCGCGGTGTCCCCAGCCTGGAGTTGCCACCACGGGTCTCACCTGGGTCTCGGAGAGGTTGAGCTGCCGCGCTAACTCCGTCCTTTCCCGGCCCACCACGTACTGGCAGCGCTGGAATTCCAGCTCCAGGCGGTAGAGCTGCTCCGCCGTGAAGGACGTCCGCGTCCGCTTGGGCCGGTCCAGGTCCAACCCTTTGGGCAGCACGATCTCCCGGATCGTCCCTTTGGCATCTGGGAGGGAAAGGGGGAGAAGGGTGAGGGGGAAAAAAAAAATTCCCATGGTTGCAAGGGGGAAAAAAAAAGGAGGAATGGGGCCAAAAATCTAAAAAAATCCGGTTATTGGGGGGAAAACGGGTGAATAAATGGAATTAAAGAGCGGCTGGATGCGGGGTGTCCGTGGAAATCCCACAAGCTGGAGTTAAGTCATGGTTTGGTTCTTCCCTCTGGCCCCAAAAGTGTTGAGTTTATAAATATTCAGGGAAAGACGACACATCTCCACAAATTAGGATTTTTTTAAGACATAAATAGAAGCCAGAAAGTTTTTTGGGAAAACGGAGCATTTCATGCCGGAAATAATAGTTTGGAAAGCCAGGAGCAAAAAGGAAATTTATGCCAAGGAGGAATTGGAATTAAAGAGTTTTTAATATAATTTTCATATAATTTTCATAAAATTTTAATATAATTTTTATATAATTTTTATATAATTTTAAATTGCTGTCCTTCCTTGGCAATACTGAAAAAATTCCCCTCTATTATAATTCCCATCCCTCTGGAATGATCCTTATGGCGGGAATATTCCCTTGGAAAGCTCAGCTTCCATTTTGGGGTGGTTTTCTGTTAAAGGACAAGTTTGGGAAGTGCTGTTGGCACCGAGCTGCTCCCGGCCATGGATTCTACAAGGTTGGGAATATTTAGGGAAAGAAAAGCCGGAGGGTTTGGCTTCATCCCAGGCCGTGGGAAGCGGCTCGTGGCCACTCCGGAGGAGCCTCCGTGGCTTCGCTTCCCACTGGAAAAGGACAAACTCGACCAAAAAAATCAACAGGAATTCTCTCCTGGCTCCCAGGAATTAGAATGAGCCTTGGGAATTGCCCGCCGGGGTCTTCCCAGATCCCAAAATCCCAACTCTCCTCGAGCTCCAGTAGCACCAGTGCTGAACTGGTTTGGGTGAGCCCTCCCTGCAAAGCTTCCAGGGGCTTTTCCAGAGGGTTAAAATCCAGCCAGGAAGTCACTCCAAGAGAGCAGCCCCAAGCCAGGCCCTGATTTTGGGATGCTCGATCCCAATTCCGGAGGGATCCCGGTTGGAAGTCAACGGCTCTCCCTCCCTCTGGCTGAGTCGGGCATGAAGGGATTATAAAATTCCTGGGGTAGGAAGGAGGAAAACAGCCAGGAGAAGCCAGGAATGGGGCAATGGAGACGGGAATGGGGTGATTGGGATGGGATGGGATGGGATGGGATGGGATGGGATGGGATGGGATGGGATGGGATGGGATGGGATGGGATGGGGGCGGTGGAGCTGGGATGGGAATGGTGGCACTGGGATGGGAATGGTGGCACTGCCATAGGCTCGGCAGAGCCGGGATGAGGATGAAGGAGCTGGGATGAGGGTGGTGGATCCGGCACCGGGATGGTGGCAATGGGGACCAAACACCGATTTGGGAAAGGGACCCCAATCCCGGAGCCGCTTCCCCACTGCGGAGCAGCGGGACACGGCCGAGGCGCTGTCCCGGAACGCGGCACCGAAGGAATCCTGGGGACAACCAGGGTGGCACAGGGTGTGGTGGCACCAGACCCACACCCCAAACCCCAAACCCCAAACCCCAAACCCCACAGGTTGGCGCGGAGCTGCCGGGAAGGAAAGGGGTTGTAGGCGGATCAGCGGCTTTTCCGGCGGGATCAGGGCGCCGGGAACCATTTTGTGTGGGAAGAGCCGAGGCAGCGACGACGCTCGGGCCACGTCCGCACTCCCGTGCCCACATCCGTGCCCACGTCTGTGCCCACACCACGGCCCCAGCACAACAACAGCCGGGAATGCCGGGGCCGCCGGATCCAGGGCCGCAGCTGCGCCCTCGGCGTCAGCTCGGGCATTATTTATTGTTATCCCCCCGCAGCTGGAGCGGCTCCGGAGGGAGGGCAGGGAAAAGGGCACGGCCACGGTGCCAGCGCGGCACAGGAGACACCAAACCCGTGGTCACAGCCCTGCTGACCTTCCCCAGTGTAGGTTTTGGGGTGCTCAGGCCGTGCCCCCATTCCAGCTTTGGGAGCCCCGTCCTGAGATCTTTTTCCCATCCTGGAGCCCCAACACTTCCCAGTCCTGCCGGGACTGCCCGAGGGGTTCCACAGGCCTGGGATTCGCTGGCGAGGCCGCGGTGACACAGCCTGCTCTTGGGGACCGGGGTGCACCTGGTGCCACTGGAGCCAGGACAGGGCTGGGGTTGAAATCCCCCAAAAGAGCAGAGGACACCCAAACCCCCAGGGACACCTTTTGGTGGCACAGGGACACCCCACGCACCCCCATATCCACAGGGACACCCCACCCTGGCACAGGGACACCCCGTGCCCAACCGGGTTCTGCACCAACACAGCTGCCAGGACCTCTTGGGGTGCACACCCCCTCTGCCAGCTCCCAGCATGTCCCCTCCGTGCCATGGGGGTGCCCATGGTGCCACCTCGGGGGCAGAGAAACGCGCAGCCCCTCCCAGCGCCCCCGAACGCCACCGGGGTTCCTCCGAGCTCTCTGTGGCCACCGGGCCCAGCGCTGGGCCAGCTCCGGGAGGAACGAGGCGAGCACCCCGGGGTGTGTCCTCAGCCCCGTGGGGCTGCAGTGGCCATGGTGACAGCGGGACCGGCCCCAGGACTGCCCAGGTCCCTCGGCCGCCGAGTTCTCGTCCCGTTTATCCCCGCGAACCACCCGCGACGAGACCGGGATGGCCGGGACCTGACCGGGAGGTGACCGGGAGGTGACCGGGAGGCTCCGTCCCGCACGGACCATCCCCGCTATCGTGGGACCTGCGAGCGGACCGAGACCCCGAGAGGACCCCGCCGATGTGAGGGGGTCACCAGGACCCCCGACTTCACCGAAAGCACCGCGGGCGAGCACCGGGGCTGCACCGGGGCTGGCGGCAGCTCCGTGGCAGCCGCTCCTCACCGGGGCCGGGGCTGGCGGGGCCCCTTTCCCCGGGCAGGCAGCGAGGGCGGAACTCAAAATATTTAAAAATATATATCTGAAAACATAAAAATAAACCTTTGAGCTTCCCGCTTTACACAAAACCCACCGGGAGGCTCTGCCTGGGCCCAGCCGCTGCTCGGCCCCGGCCCTGCCCGGCTGCGGCACGGCGGCCGGGGCGGGTGGGGACCGGCGGCCCCGTGTCCCCGCAGCCCGGGTGGCCCCGCCACCTCGCCCCCCGCTTCATTTGGGCTCAATCCCGGTGATTTGCGGCGTTTTCTCCTCGCCACCATTTTGTCCGCACCGTGGCGGCTGCAGCAAGATGGTGAAACCGGGCGCTCCCCGTGAGGGTCCCCGGGGCCGGCGGGAGCGGAGAACCTGCCCCGGCCTTGGGCACCGACCCCCGCCCCTCTCCCGGTGCCAGCACCGTCGGGGCGGCCTCGGCAGGGCTGAAACCGGCGCAGGAGAGGCCTGACCCCAGCCTGACCCGGGCGGGACCGGCGGCGGCCCCGCTCGGCGACCCCCGGGGACTCGGGGACACCACGGGCGGGACCCCGGGGCTCGTCCCCGAGCGCTGCCCGCTGCTCGGCCGGTGTTCCCGGCTCGGACTGGGGGGACAACCGGGCTGTCGGCGAAGGGCGCCTATCGCGACAACCCCGAAAGAGGCTTCGGTGAGCGGCAGGGCACCTTCCCGGGATGCCCCGAGGCCGGGATAACGATGGAACACGGACCCGGCTCCGGTCCTCGCCGCCCCCGCGGTGGTGAGGAGGGAGGTCACGGCCGCCGCTCCGGTCCCTGCCGCGCTGCCCGAGCGCTGTGCTGGGCACCGGGAGGCCTCGGCCCTGATCGCCGAGCGGCCGCCGAGCTGCCCCGGGCTCCGGAGGAGCGGCGGCGACTCGGAGCATCCCCGGGATCCCGGAGCCGCGGAGCGCTCGGGACCAGCCCGCCTGCGACACCGGCACCAGGGCTCCCCAAACTTCTCGGGGTTCGCCACAAGCCAGAAGTGGTCCCGGCGAGCCCCGGGCCGGCGGGGACTGAGCGCGGGCGGCGGGGCGGGATGCGGGGATGCGGGATGCGGGACGCGGCGGCTCCGGGGAACGCCGATCCCCAGCCGGGGCCGAGCCGGTGATATTATAAAGGGGAAAAAAAAAAATAATAATAAACCCCCCCTCGCCCGCCGCCGCTCCGTGACGCTTTTCTCCTGCGACATCGCTTCCAACGCCGAGCCGATGCTGTCCCCCCTCTGCCGCCGCCCGCGCGTCCCCCGCGGGGCTCCGGCGGCCCGGGGGTTCCGTGACCCCGGGGCTGTTCCCCTGGAGCCCTCCCGGTCGCCCGCTGGGCACGGCCCCGCTCCCAGCCCGCTGCCGGCGGAGCCGGGCTGGGGCAGCGGGCCCGGTCCGTGCCGCACGCAGCAGAGCCGGGGCACAAGCGGCGGGGCCGGGAGGCCGGAGGTCGCAGGCGGGAAGCGCCCGGGAGCGCCCGGGATGCGCTGGAAGCGGTGTCGGGGATGCCCCATCCCCGGAGCGGGAACTGCCGGCCGGGAAAGCGGGGAGCGGGGCCGGGAGCGGGGAGCGTGCCCGTACCTCGCACCAGGATGCGGCGGCAGTAATCCGCCTCGCCGGTCCCCGACGGGCTCTCGGTGTCCGGGGCGCACTGCTTGGAGGAGCCGGGGCTGACCGCCGACGTTCCCGGGATGTCCTTGAAGCCGCCGCCGGCTCCGCCGCCGCCGCCCCCGGCGCGCAGGGCGCCCTCCAGCTCCGCCCGGGTCGGCGCCTTCTCCCGGGCCCGCCCGGTGGCCGCGGGCTCGGCCAGCAGCACGGGGCTCCCGCCGGGCTCGGCCCCTCCATCGCTCATCCCTGCGGGCGCCGCGGCGGGATCAAACATCAGGAGGCAGAGAGAGACACGGGGAGAGGGAGAGAGGAGGCAAGGCTGGGCGGGGGGGATGGGAGGGAGCCCCCCCCCACCCTCCCTAGACCCCTTCCCCTCTCCGCCCCTCGCCGGCCCCCCCGGGGCTCCGCGCCCCAGCTCACCCCCATGGCCGGGGACCGCCGGGGGCCGTCGCCTCCCGCCTGTCGCCGTCTCCCACCCGGGGGGCCGGTATTTAAAGAGCACCCCCCCCTCCCCGCCCCGCCGGGGGTGGTACCGGGGGTGTGTGGGGTGGCGGGGGGGCACCCGTGAGGGCGTCCCGAGAGGGTGCGAGGGTGGGGGGAAAAGGAGTTTCAAACTTTGACAGGCGGCTGAGCACCCCCCCCGCCCCCCGCGCCCCCTCCCCAGCTCCACCTCCCGCAGCACCTCGCTCCGGGCAAACTTCAGGCGCTCCGGCCGCAGCCGCTGCCCTTCCATGGAGCGCCGGTGCCGGTGCCGGTGCCAGTGCCGGCGGGAAGCGGGCGACGGGAGGCGCCGCCGGTGCCCGGGCTCGCCGCGCCGCGCTTGGGGATTCGCGTGCGGGGAAATCAATACCGGGAGATTGGGGGGGATGATTTTAGGGGGGTAAGGGGCGGGAGGGGAAAGGGAGGCCGAGGGGAGGGAGCTGCGGAGGAAGCGGCCGGGGGTGGGACCGGCGAAGAAGCCGGGTCCTTATTCCTCCGGCCCGGCCCTCCCCCGCCGCCTCGCTCCGCTGCGCATCTCCCGGCGGCCGCCGCCGGAGCCGGCAGCGGGGAGCGGGTGGCCGAGCCCCCGCCGCGTCGGGGAGCGGCTGCGGGCGACCGGGGAGGGAGGAAAGAGCCGATTTTAAATTAACGGCCCGGTACAGACGCAATTTCCTGCCCTCCCGTTCCGTGACACCGATTGGTAAACAAAGAGCCCCTCGGCGGCCGCTGCCCGGCCCCGGGAGCCGCGGCGGCTGCGGCGGCTCCGCTTCCCGTGGCGGGGGTGCCGCTTTCTCGGGGGTCTCACCCTTGGGGACCCCCGGCGAGGCGGGGCAGCGCCGGCAGAGATGGCAACGAATAAAGAAATCCCCCAGCCCCGGCCGGCGCTGCCCCTCCCCTCCCCGGGCCGGGCGGGGGTCGGGGGGCTCCGGTCCCGCTTCCCCGCTGTGCCCCGCAGCCCGGGAGCCCGAGGGTCCCCGCTGCTACCGGGGTTACCCCAATGCCACCCCGGGATGGGGCAGCGGGGGAGCCCCGAAATTCCCTGATCCGGCACAGCGGCACGGGCACCGAGCGGGGCGGCTCCCGGTTTTCAGCTGGGAATGCCGGACCCCGCGTGTGTGCGGGGGTGTCCCGGGAAGCTCCCCCGCCTCGGGGGGCTCCGATCCGCCGCTGTCCCCTCAACGCGGCAAAACCGGGCCGAAACAGCGGCGGCGGCGGCAGCGATGCTTCCCCGGGGGCGGCCGCCCCTCTCTCCCCGGTACTGCCCCAAATCGAAACGGTTGTAACGGCGGTGGATTAGAAATAAGTAAATAAATAAATAGAAAACAAATAAATGAACTTTTAACCCAAGCAGCCCCGAGATTTCGCAGCTCCTGCGCCCCGCAGCACCCACGGCCCGGTACCGGGCACTGCCCCGGGCTGGGGGAGCCCGCAGGGGTCTGGGTACGGCCCCGGGCACCGGGCAGAGCCAGGCAGAGGCGGGAGATGTCCGGTTCGGGGTCTGCCGGACACCGGGAGTTCAAGGCCCTGGGCTGGAGTGGCCGCTGAATGTCCGAGCCAGCCGCGGCCTGGGCCCGTCCGTGAAATAACCGGAACAGTGCGGAGAGAGGGGAAACAGAGGGGGGAGAAAAGAAAAAAAAAGGGAAAAAAATAAAATCCAAAGGAAAAATCAAACTGTAGGAATAAAGAAAGTAAGAGGAAAGAAATGAAAGTAAAAGGAAAGAAATTAAATCAAAAGGAGGAAAAGGGGAAGGAAATAAAGCGAACGAAAAAGGCCGAGCGGGGAGAGCGCGCAGGACGGGCCCCGCTCAAGGCCGGTGGTCCCGGGCCGCACCCCCGGTTCTGCGGGGCGCGGAGGGGCGAGCGGGGACCGAGCCGCCGCTTCGGGGAAGGCGCTGGTGGCCGCAGCCGGTGCCCCGCTCCCCGTTCCCCGCTCCCCGGTTCCGGTTCCTTACTCCCGGGGCTGCCGCAAGGCCGGGCCGAGCAGCCTGGGCAGCCGGACAGCCGGACAGCCGGACAGCCGGGCAGCCGAGCTCCGCCGTGCCCCGCCACCGGGCCCGGTGGTGGTTGTGACAGCAGCCAACGATTTTTAACGAAAACCAGGAAAATGACCCCAAACCGACCCCGCCCTGCGGCCTGAGCCCCCCAGCAGCGTGCAGCGGCGATGCGCGGCGGTCACGCACGGGGAAAGGCTGCGGCCCGGTCCCACCGGCAGGACGGAGGGCGGCTGGAACGAAAAATCCTCCTTTCGCCCAGCCCCGGCCCCGAGCGGCGGCTGAGGCCGCACGACGAGCGGCGGAGAAGCGGCCCCGGTGCCCGCTGAGCCCCCGCCGCCTCCTCACGGCTCCCGCTCCTTTCCTGCTGGGTTTGGTTTTCTTCCCGTTCTCCCCACGGTTAACGTGAATAATAACGGGAAGGGATTTGCTCCGGGAGAAGGGAAAAGGGGAAATGCCGGGTGCGAGCCGCCTGCGCCGCTGCCGGGAAGCGGAGGCGAGAGGATCCGCGCTCCTCCGTGGACTCCCAGGTCCTCAAAAATAATAATATTCCAAATAACAGCAGGGATAAAAATTGCCGGTTTTTATGGTGTCGTTGCTGTCGTTTTTGGGTTGGGTTCGGCGTTGTTGTTGTTGTTTTAATTAGCGTTAATATTAGCGGTATTAGTGTCACTATTAGCGTTGCTATTATTAGTGCCGTTACTATTCCTGTTATTAGTCCTGTTAGTACTATCAGCGCTATTTATCGGTATTTTTATTATCGGTATCCCGCTGTTTCCTCGCTCCCGGCGCCCTGCCGAGCACACCCAGCCCAGGCAAGCCCGGCCCGGGGTGGGAGCGGCCGCGCTCTCCCGGAGCATCCCCGTTCCCAGCGCTCTCGCCACGCCGCCGGCCTCGCCGAGCCCCCGGGGCCCTCCCAAGCCGCCGCCCCGTTCCACCCCCCCCCCTTTCCTTCTCGCCGCTCCGGGGGCGAAAAAAAAAAGCACAGAATTCCTTGATTTTCCCGTTTTAGAGCCGGATCCGCCGCCCGGAGCGCCCCGGGATCCCCGGTTCTCCCGGTGCCCTGGAGATGGAGGTAAGGCCAGGCTCGGGGATGGGCTCGGCTCGGCCCCGGGCCTGGCTGCGGGGAGGGTGCGGGGTCCGCCGGCAGCGGAGCTGGGGCTGCCCCCGCCCCCGAACGGGCCGGCCCCGGTGGGTCCCGGAGCTCGAGGACACCGGGGCAGGGGGATTCCTTCTCCTTGTCCCCGCCAAGGAACGGCTGCCGCGGGAATAGCCCCGGGTGGGGACCCCGCCGAGGGTCCCACGGGGCCGGGGCGGCGAGGCCGAGGCCGGGCCCGGGCCGGGAGAGAGCGGAGGAGCCCGGGAGCGGTGCGGGGCCTCGGCAGGCGCGGGGACAGCGGCGGGGACACGGGGGGACCGTGAAGGGACACGGGGGGACCGTGAGGGGAGACGGGGGGACTGTGAGGGGACACGGGGGGAGCGTGAAGGGACACGGGGGGACCGTGAGGGGAGACGGGGGGACTGTGAGGGGACACGGGGGGACCGTGAAGGGACACGGGACTGTGAAGGGACACCGGGGATTGTGAAAACACGGGGGGACCGTGAGGGGACACGGGACTGTGAGGGCACACGGGGGGACGGTGAGGGGACACGGAGGACTGTGAGGGGACACCGGGGATTGTGAAAACACGGGGGGACTGTGAGGGGACACGGGTGGACCGTGAGGGCACACGGGGGATCGTGAGGGGACACGGGGGGACGGTGAAAACACGGGGGGACTGTGAAAACACGGGTGGACCGTGAGGGGACACGGGGGAACGGTGAGGGGACACGGGGGGGACTGGCGCGACACAGGGGACCCGTGCAAAAACACGAGGGGACTGTGCGGGGACACGGGGGGACCGTGAAAACACGGGGGGACCGTGCGGGGACACGGGGGGATTGTGTGGGGACACGGGGGGACCGTGAAGGGACACGGGGGGACTGCGCGGGGACACGGGGGGACAGTGAGAAAACGTTGGGGGACTGCACGGGGACACGGGGGGATTGTGTGGGGACACGGGGGGGACCGTGCGGGGACACAGCGGGTTGTGAAGGGACACGAGGACAAGTTCACGGACACGGGGGAGCCGTGAAAAACACGGGGGAACAGTGCGGGGACACGGGGCACTGTGAAAACGCGGGGGGACTGTGAGGGGACACGAGGGGATCGGGCAAAACCCCAGGGGACGGGGAGGGGACATCGGGAGGACTGTGAGGGGACACGAAGGGACGGGAACACTGCACGACAAACACGGGGGGCCAGGGCAGGGCCACGGGCAAACGTGACGGGACAACGGGGGCTGTGCCGGTACACGGGGGAACCACGCGAAAACCACGGGGCGACAATGCGGGGACACGTGGGGACACTGAGGGGACACAAGGGAAACGCCCACGGGTGCAGTGAGGGGATGTCCGGCCCGTGGGAGTGGGCACGGCCGCACGGCCAGGGGACAGGGTGTGACCGGCCACCTCTCCTGTCCCGTGGGAGGCGGGTTTGGGGTGGCTCGGTGGCTTTTAAGGGCGTCAGGGTGGCCGCACCCGCGCGCAGACACGGGTGGGTGTGGGTGGCACCGTGTGACCGTGCGGGGACGCCGCGAGCAGGGTGCCCACCCCGTAGTGTCCCCGCGGGACCGTGGGTGGCTTTGGCCACGGGGTCGCTAGCCCGGGGCCACCCTCGGGGATGCCCCTGTGTGTGCCCAGCCCCGTCGGGCCCGCCCGGACCCCCGGCAGCGCCGGTTTCGTTACCGGAGCGAGCGCTCCCGGCGTGTCCGGGGTGTCCCGGGTGCGGGTGGGTTGGGGATACCCCCGCCACGCGTGGGGGACACCCCAGCCCGGGCCTGGCTGTCCCCAACCCCGCCGGGGTCCCCCGAGGCTGGGCGCGCTCGTCCCGGCCCGGGCCCGCCGCGCCCGCTCTGATTGAAAGAAATTAAACGAAATTAAAGGGAATTAAACGAAATCAGGGGGGACTCATCCCGCAGCCCCCCTGGGCGCCCCTGCCCCGACACCGAGCCCGTGGCCGAGCCCGCTGGCATCGAGGGGACCCGGCCAGCTCTGCCACGCCGGGTGTCCCCATCCCAAACGTGTCCGGGGCTGCGGGGACACCTCCGCGCGTGGGGCGGCGGGGTCGGGCAGCCCGGATCCCTCCGCGTTCCTGGGATCCCGCTCCTGGATCGCTTCCTTTGGTATCCCCGCAGTGGGGTCCCAATCCTGGATCCCGGTGCTGGGATCCTAAACCTGGCATCCCGCTCCTGGGATTTCCTCCTCGGCATCCCTGTTCCTGGGATCCCGCTGGTGGGATCCTAAACCTGGCATCCCGCTCCTGGGGTTTCCTCTCCTGGCACCCCTGCTGATCGGATCCCGCTCCTGGGATCTCCTCCTCTGGCATCCTTGCTCCTGGGATCTCAAGCCTGGAATCCTGCTTCTGGGATCTGCTCTGTCACCCTCCCTGCTCCTGGGATGGCGCTTCCAGGATCCTGCTCCTGGGATCCTCTGGCATCTCTGCTCGTCAGATCCCTCTCCTGGAATCTCCTCCTCTGGCATCCCCGCTCCTGGAATCCTGGGATCCCCTCCTGCAGCACCCCGATTCCCGGGATCCCCTTTCCCTCCTCATCTCCGTGATCCCGGCTGCTCCCTCCAGGGATCCCAACTCCAGGAATCCCTCTCCGGATCCTGGTTTGGGGAATTGAGGGGGGCGTGCCTTGGTTGTGTCCCCCCCAAAACCCCAAACACCCCCAGACTCTTCTCGGTGCCTCAGTTTATCCGGTCCACAGGATCCATGGGGAATTGGGGGGGGGGGGGGGGGGTTCAGCCCCCCCTGCTCCCCACTCTCGGGGACCCTGGTGTCACCCCCACAGTGAAAAGGGACACGAGGAGGACAAGGAAGGGGCAGGAGGGACCCCAATAAACCTCAGGAGGAGCTGTGGGACCCCCACGGCAGCGCTGGGGCTGGGAGGTTTTGGGGTGACCCCGGACAGAGAAGGGAGGGGAGGGGCAGAGCCCCCAAATTCCTCCCGCTTCCCACGGCACGGGGAGGGAGGGGTCTGGAGTGGGTGACAGGGGCTCTGTGGGGCTTGGGGACACCCCGACCCCACTCCCCGCAGGAGGGGACCATGAGGGGCAGCCACGTGTGACACGGGGACAGGGAGGAGGTGGTGGCCGGCCCGGCCTGTGGCCGTCACCGCTGTCGGTGACGGAGCGGTGGATGGGGGGGGATGGCGGAGGAGGGGGGGATGTCCCCTCGCGGTGTCCCACCAGGGCCACCAAGCTGCCACCAGCTCACGCCAGGCTCGGGATAATCGATGACGAGGGAAAAGCGGGATGGATTTAGCAGGTGTTGCGTAGGGCACTAAACCCCGCAGGGGACAGGGCGTGGGACACACAGGGGACACTGCTGGGGACACCCTGAGAGGGTTGGGGGTGGCGGGGTTGGGGTGGCAGCGGTGTGGGGGTGAATCCTGGCAAGTGGAGGGGGACCCTAAAGTGGGAGAATGGGGTTGTCCCAGAACGCCCTTGGGAGAATTCCCACATCCCGCCCTGCTGGGATCGGAGCGGAGCCCAGTGGGGGGGGGGGGGGGGGGGGGGGACAGGGGTGTCACACCTGGATGGGGACAATGACACCGCTCACGGGGGGGGTGTCACTCTACATGGGGACATCAAAACATCGTTCACAGGGCGGTCACACCTGCATGGGGACACCGTGACACCGCTCGAAGGGAGGTCACACCTGCATGGGGACACCAAAATAAGGCTCACAGGGAGGTCACACCTGCATGGGGACACCGTGACACCGCTCGAAGGGGGGTCACACCTGCATGGGGATACCAAAATAAGGCTCACAGGGAGGTCACACCTGCATGGGGGACACCGTGACACCGCTCGAAGGGGGGTCACACCTGCATTGGGGACACCAAAATAAGGCTCACAGGGAGGTCACACCTGCATGGGGACACCACAAGGCTCACAGGGAGGTCACACCTGCATGGGGACAATGTGACACTGCTCGAAGAGGTGTCACACCTGCATGGGGACACCACAACAAGGCTCAGAGGGAGGTCACACCTGCATGGGGGACACTGTGACACTGCTCGAAGGGGGGGTCACACCTGCATGGGGACACCACAAGGCTCACAGGGAGGTCACACCCTGCATGGGGGACACCACGACACCGCTCCCGGAGGTGTCACCCTGCACGGGGACCCCACACCACTCCCTGCCCAGCCAACGCCTCGCGTTCCTCCAGCCCGGTGCCAACCACACCAGGAGCCACCAGCGCCGCCGTCCCCCGCCCGCGTGGCCTCGCTGCCAGCTCCGAGCGCTCCGCCGCCGCCGTCTGGCCGGGATTACGGGGCGGGAAGCAAATCCCTGCCCCGATGGATCCACGGGGAAATGCCGAGCACGTTCCTGCCCGCTCCTGTGCCCGGTGGCAAATCCGTGGCCTCCCGTTCACCTCCTGACCTGCACTTATTCCCTCGGCCTGCCTCGGGCACCATGTGACGGGAGGATTTGGCTTAACGTGTGCGGCTCCAGAAGGGCGGGGAGGGAGCTCAGAGAGGGCCCGGAGGTAATCGCTGGCTCCGTGACAGCCTCAGGGGCGTTCCTGCAGCCCTGGCACGGGTTAAACCAGCTGGGCACCCCGATTCCTGCAGCCCTGGCACGGGTTAAACCAGCCGGGCACCCCGATTCCTGCAGGCCCTGGCACGGGTCAAAGCAGCCGGGCACCCCGACTCCTGCAGCCCTGGCACGGGTTAAAGCAGCCGGGCACCCCGACTCCTGCAGCCCTGGCACGGGTTAAACCAGCCGGGCACCCCGATCCCTGCAGCCCTGGCACGGGTTAAACCAGCCGGGCACTCCGATTCCTGCAATTCCTGCAACCCTGGCATGGGTTAGAGCAGCCGGGCACCCCGATCCCTGCAGCCCTGGCACGGGTTAAAGCAGCCGGGCACCCCGATTCCTGCAATTCCTGCAGCCCTGGCACGGGTTAGGGCAGCCGGGCACTCCAATCAATCCCTGCAGCCCTGGCACGGGTTAAGGCAGCCGGGCACCCCAATCCCTGCAGCCTTGGCTCGGGTTAGGGCAGCCGGGCACTCCAATCAATCCCTGCTCCCCACTTTTCCCGGGCGTTCCTGCAGCCTTGGCACGGGTTAGGACATCTGGGCAACCCAATCCCTGCTCCCGGCTGCTCCCCACCTCTCCCGGGCCTTCCGGCAGTCCTGGCACGGATCAAAGCAGGCGAGCACCTCGATTCCTGCAGCCCTGGCACGGGTTAAAGCAGCCGGACACCCCAATGCCTGCTCCCCACTTTTCCGTGGTGTTCCTACAACCCTGGCACGGGTTAAACCATCCAGGCACCCCAAGTTCTGGTCCCCGTCTCTCCCGGGAGTTTCTGCAGCTCTGGCACGGGTTAAGGCAGCCGGGCACCCCAATCCCTTCTCCCGGCTGCTCCCAGCCTCTCCCGGGCCTTCTGGCGGTCCTGGCACGGGTAAAGCCAGGACACATTAAGGGCACCCCAATTCCTGTTCCTGCCGGGCACCCCAATCCCTGCTCCCAACTTTTCCCGGCTCTTTCTGCAGCTCTGGCACGGGTTAGGGCACCCAGGCACCTCAATCCCCGCTCCCGGCTGCTCCCGGGCGTTCCTGCAGCCCTGGCACGGGTTAAGCCATCCACGCACCCCCAATCTCTGCTCCTGGCTGCTCCCCACCTTTCCCAGCCCCTCTGGAGAGGTTTAGGATCCCCGCAGCAAAGTCTCGGCTCTGCCCCATCCCAGCCCGTCCCCATTGCTCCAGGTTGGATGGAGACCCTATAACCGGTGGGATCAACCCCAAACCCCTCTCCCTGAGCCCCCCAGCACCGGGATCCCCAAACCCCTCTCCCTGAGCCCCCCAGCACCGGCATCCCCAAACCCCTCTCCCTGAGCCCCCCAGCACCGGGATCCCCAAACCCCTCTCCCTGAGCCCCCAGCACCGGGATCCCCAAACCCCTCTCCCTGAGCCCCCCAGCACCGGGATCCCCCCCCCCCGGAATCTCTCCCAGCTCCCTCTGTGGGCTCGGCACCCCCCAACATCCACCCCGATCCCGCTCCACGGGGGATCCAGGCTGGAATTCCTGAACTCCAGGCCGGGAAAGCGGGAGGAGGAGGGGCGGGATCGGCGCCGGGGGCTCGGAGGGCGCAGGTGGCCGAGGAGGACGCGGGGTGGTGGCGCTGGGGGTGGCAGCTCGGGAGCGGGGGGGTCCTTGGAAAGGTGACTCCCAGCCTGAGGGAGGGAGCGGCCGGGTCACCTTTGTCACCAGCCGGACGCAGGTGACAAAGTTTGACCCCGCTGCCCCTCGATGCTCGCAGGGATCGCGGCGAGGAGGCGGCGCTGGGATGGGGGGAGGGTTGGTGACACCGCCCTGTCACCACCACGCTGTCACCAGCCAGCCTGGCAGCACCCTGTCACCAGCCTGCCACCCTGCTGGTGACCCTGCCACCACCCTGCCGGCCGTGCTGGCCTTGGACAGGGGACGGGGTGGGGACAGGGATGGGGACAGGGATGGGACTGGGAATGGGAATGGGGATGTGGATGGGTAAAGAGATGGAGATGGGGACAAGGGCCAGGACAGGGGGATGGGGCTGGAGATGGGGACAGAGATTAGGACAGGGACAAGGGCAGGAATGGCGACAGTGACAGGGAGGGGGACAAGAACAGTGACAAAGATGGGGACAGCCCAGCATCCTGCTCTGGCAGGGCGGAGAAAGGGATTAAAAACCCACAGGAGCCCCCAACCCCAAAGCCCCCCCATTCCCGGGAAGCTCCATCTCCGTATTCCAAAGCCCCATCCCTGCAGCCAAGGCAGTGTCCAGTTGCAAGGTGGCCAGAGAGTGACCTCTAATGGCAACGGGGACACGGCCAGAGGGGGACACGGCCCAGCTGCCACTGGCCCCAGCCCCAGGTCCCCTCATCCCGGGCACCGAGGGGACACGGGTGGCCTGGGGACCTCTCTGTTCCCCTCTCCAAGGGGAAACCAGGATGGATGGCAGGGAAAAGGGACAGGGGCACGGTGGTGACAAACAGGATGTTCCCAGCACCGGGAGGTTTGATTTTACTATTTTTCCCGGGATTTCCCAGCTCGGAGCTGTCACCGGTGCCTGGCACGTGAGGTGGTGGTGGTGACCAGAATCCATCAGGAAGGGACGAAGGGCTGGAATGGGGCTGGGGGAATCCCTGGATCCAGCCAGGATTGGGAAATTCCAGCGGCACAGCTGGTCTGGGATCCAAGAGCCACCAGGTCAAGATGCTCCATCCACCTGGAAAAGGTTGGGGGTGGCTGGGGACACCCTGCCCGTGACTGGGGACACCCTGTCCATGGCTGGGGACACCCTGCCCGTGACTGGGGACACCCTGTCCGTGACTGGGGACACCCTGTCCATGGCTGGGGACACCTGTCCATGGCTGGGGACACCCTGCCTGTGACTGGGGACACCCTGTCCATGACTGGGGACACCCTGTCCATGGCTGGAGACACCCTGCCCGTGACTGGGGACACCCTGCCCATGGCTGGGGGACACTCTGCCCATGGCTGGGGGACACCCTGTCCATGACTGGGGACACTCTGTCCATGGCTGGGGACACCCTGTCCATGGCTGGGGACACCCTGCCCATGACTGGGATACTCCATGGGGACTGAGGAGCATCCCTGGAGGGGTTGGCATCATCTGTGCCATGGAAACCCTCTGGAATGAGGCTGGGACAGGGATTTGGGGTCCCCAGGAGGCTCTGCCCCTCCTGTCCCTTCGTCACCTCCAGCCACGGCTGTGGTGGCACCACGGGGCAGCCAGGCTGGGCTGGATCCTGGATCCACATCCCATTCCCACACCACAGATTCCCAGAAGGGACCCCCTGGCAGCTCAGGGGGATGCCAGAGCTGGCCCCACTGATGTCCCCAGCGCTGTCCCCACCGAGGTCCCCACCTGTGGCAGCTCCTGTTTGCTCCTCAGCTCCAGGGTGTCCCTCGGCACTGGACCAGCTCCGGAGCTTCCTGATCCTGGAAGGGAGCATGGGGAGCTGCCACCCCTGGGGCTGGTTCAGCCCTGGGGCCAGGTGCCACCACCCCGAGGTCCTTGTGACAATACCAGGGTCACTGTCCCACCACCCTGACATCCCTGTCCTACAGCTCTGGGGTCCCTGTCCTGATGCCAGAGTCCCTTGTCCCCTGACCCTGGGGGTCCCTGTCCCACCACCAAGGTCCTTGTCCTGATGCCGGGGTCTTTGTCTCCTGACCGTGGGATCCCTGTGCCACCCCCCAGTCCCTGTCCTCCCACCCCAGGATCCCCATCTCCCCACCTCAGAATCCCTGTCCCCACACAAAGATCCCTGTCCCCTCACCCCAGAGTCCCTGTCCCTTGACCCCGGGGTCCCTGTGCCATCTTGGGGTCCCTGTCCCCTCACCCCGCCCCCTCCAGGACGTCACCTGGGCCACACCTTCACGGCCAGCAGGGCCACGATGGCCACGGCCATGATGGCCATGAGCAGCCAGGCCAGGATGGTGAAGGTCCGCAGGTGGCTGAGAGCTGTGGACAGAGAGGGGTCAGCGCCCGTGGGGACACCCCCAGACCTCGAGGTGTCCCCCAAAAGGGGGTGAAGGGGACACTGGGGTGACAATCAAAGTGGATGACCACCCTTTGGCACCCTGGCAAGGTGGGGCAAGGTGGGCCCACAGGAGATGTCCCCACCACAGCCCCAAGCCACCTCCTCCCTCAATTTGGACCGTCCAGCGCCATCCCATTCCATTTCCCACTTCCAGGGATGGGGGTTTTTTTTGGGGGGGGATCCCCATGGACCTACAGAGGATCCGACCCCACTCACTGTGGACATCGAAGTCGGCGCTGGCCGTGGTGTTGCCCAGGGCGTTGGTGGCCACGCAGACGTAGCGTCCCCCAGCCCCTGTCCCCACGGCCACCAGCTCCACGCGCAGGGCGTTGTGCGAGGGGATGGCCCGGACCCCCGGGGTGGCAGCGGGGGACAGGCTGGTGGCCAGGAGGTGGCCCTGGTGGTACAGGGCCAGCGAGGAGGGTGGGTGACTGTCGGCCGTGCACAACACGATGGCCCCGCGCCCGCTGCGGTTCTCCAGGAAGGTGCTCACGGAGACGGCCCGGGGAGGGTCTGTGAGGGGACAGGGAGGGTGGCAGTGGGGACAGGGAGAGTGGGACAGTCCCCAGCTGGCCTAGGTGGCCACCAAAAGTGGTTTAAAGCATCCCTGGATCTGTCCCATCCTGCTCATCGCAGGGCTGGGGGATGCAAATCCTCTCCAGTCCTTGTCTTAGCACCCCAAAGCTGGAGAATCCCCCCGACTTGGAGCTTCTTGGCTCCAAATCTGACTTTAGAGGGGCCAATCCTAAAAAAATCCCCTTTCCCCGATCACCAAGGGGATTCCTAACTCATCCCTTCTCCATCCTGGACCATCATCGCATCCTCTCCAGCCCTTTGCTCCCAATCCCAGCTGGAAAATCCCCCAACTTGGAGCTTTTTGGATCCAAATCCAACTTTTGAGGGTCCAATCCCAGAAAAAATCCCGAAGTCCCCCTTTCCCAAAGCTTCCTAATGCATCCCTCCTCCATCCCAGATTATCCAGGGCTGGAGGCTTCACACCTTCTCCAGTTCTTTGGTCCCACTCCCAGCTGGAAAATCCCCCAACTCGGAGCTTTTTGGATCCAAATCCAACTTCTGAAGGGTCAATCCTAAAAAAAAACCCAAATCCCCTTCCCTGGGTCACCAAGAGCTTCCTAACTCATCCCTTCTCCATCCTGGATCATCCCCAACCCATGCATCCCTATGCTGGTGGCTTCCCACGCTTCCCAGCCCCTCGTTCCACAGCCAACCGGAGAATTCCTCAATTTTGGAGTGTTTTGCCCCCAAATCCAACTAAAAAAAGACCCGGAATCCCCAAAGGGAGAGGAGCAGAAAGAGGAGGAAACGCGGAGGTGACACAAGTGGCACCGGCTGGGGACACCCAGCGTGTCCTGGGCTTTGTCCTGCTTGGTGACACCGGGGGACACTCACAGAGGACACTGAGGCTGAGGGGGACAGAGGTGGCCGTGCCCCACGTCCCGCTGGCCTGGCACTGGTAGGAGCCGGCATCGGCACTGGACACGTGGCCAAGGATGAAGGAGCCGGATGGTCCCTCCCCGAAGCCACCCGCCCATCCCGGTACCACGTGTAGTTGACACCTTTGTCCCCCCACGCGGTGGCCAAACAGCTGATGGTGGCCTTGGTGCCCTCGGGGACTTCCTGCGAGGGCTCCACCGTCACCGTGACCCCTGAGAAGGGACATTGGGGACTCAAGGAATGCTCCCAGCGCGCCGTTCCCATTGGGATAACCCCAGCTGGGCACTCGGGGACACCTCACCTCTCACGTCCAGCCGCAGGGACGCGGCCGCCGTGCCGCGGCTGTTGGTGGCCGAGCACAAGTAGAGCCCCGCGTCCCCAAGATCCAGCCCCGACATCTCCACCCGCAGCGTGCTGGGGGTGGCCCGGACCTCGAAGCGGGGGTCAGAGGGGCCGCGGGTGGTGGCCAGGGGTGGGTGGCCTTGTCCCCTGCTCACGGCGATGTCCGGCGGGGGGACACCGTCGGCCGAGCAGAGCAGCACCGCCTGTCGCCCCCCGCGGGGCTCCACCAGCGCCACAAAGCGGGGCTCCTGCGGGGCATCTGCGGCGACAAGGACAGCGCGTGTCCCCCCCCACAGCCCGCCGGGCGAGCCACACGGGGCAAGTGACCCCCCAAGGAGGGGCTGCGCTGTCGCCGCGTGTCGCGGGGTGGCGACACAGACCCGGGCAGCGCCATCCCCGCGGGGGTGGCGTGTCGGGGTGTCCCCTCCCCGCTCCCCCGGAGCTGTCGCCCCTCACTCACAGAGCACGGCGAGGGCGGCAGGGGGGGCGAGGGGCCCCCGGCCCGCCTGGCAGCCGTAGAGCCCCGCGTCCGAGCGGTGGCCGCGGAGCCGCAGCGAGGGCTCGGGTGCCTCTGTCACCCACTGCCCGTTCTTGAACCACGTGTAGAGGGTCCCTGGGTGCGCGGGAGGGGCCTGGCAGGTCAGGGTCACCTCTGTCCCCTCCGGCACCTCGGCCGATGGTCGCACCAGCACCCTGGTGGCTGCGGGGAGTGAAGAGGAGTTGGGGGGCCGGCCCCAAATTCAGAGCGGTGGGTTCCCACCCTGCGTGCCCAATCGCGACCTCCCTCCACCCCCACGCCTCTCTGTCCCCCCAAAATTGGGTACCCCCAATCCTGCACCCCTCAATGCCACAGCTGGGAGTGTCCCCAACCTGTTGTCCCCCTCCTCACCTTGTACCCGGAGGGTGAGGGACGCGCGGGTCACACCGAGGGGGCTCTGTGCCTGGCACTCGTACTCGCCCTCATCCTCCTCGGAGGCTTCCCGGAATTCCAGCCGCAGCGTGTTGGGAGAGGAGGACACGCGGATGCTCTGCCGGGGGGTGTCACCTCCTCGGGGGGGGCTGGAGGCCACCGGGTGTCCCCCCCTGAGCAGGGTGAGCTGGGCCGGGGGGTGGCTGTCCACAACACAGAGCAGGATGGTGGCCGTCCCCTGGCTGCTCTCCACGAAGGATTGCAGCCGCAGGTTCCTGGGGGGGTCTGCAGGATGGGAATGGGGTCGGGAAAACATGGATAATAGGATAATCGTGGAATTGGTTGGGTTGGGAAAGCCCTCTGAGCTCATCGAGTCCGACAGCTCCAGCAGCACTGCCCAGGCCGCCGCTGACCCCGTCCCCAAGTGCCACATCCCAAGGATGGGGACTCCACCACTGCCCTTTCCAAGAGGAATTTTCCCAATATCCAACCCAAACTTTCCCTGGCACAACTTGAGGCCGTTCCCCCTTGTCCTGTCCCTTGTTCCTGACTCCCTCCTGTCAGGGAGTTGTGGAGATGCAGAAGATCTCCCCCTGATCCCCCTTTGCTCCAGGCTGAGCCCCTTTCCCAGCTCTCTCAGCCGTTCCTGGGGCTCCAGCCCCTTCATCCCAGGGATTCCCCAGGTTCCAGGGCCTCCATCCCACGTTCACCATGAAGATTTTTAAATTAACACCATCTTTTCTCATAAAAAAGGGGAAAAAAAAAGAAATCTCATGTTCTGACTCGCAGCTACATTTTTTTCCCCCATTTTTTTTTTTTTTTTAAGCAAAGTCTGGTTTTCATTTTCCCAATCAGGGATAAAAAAAATCCTAAATCCGGCATTAATTTCTGAAAGCCAAGGATTTTCCTCTCGGCTTTGGTGTGGAGAACAAGGAAACTTGGAGAAGGTTCTGGGGGTGGCACGGGGGTTTCTGGGTAGGTTTCGGGGTGTAAAACTTGGCTTAATTATCCCC
>JANXIP010000073.1:226447-292778 GCA_026167965.1 Cyanocitta stelleri
GGGATCCTGTGGAAGGGAATGGGAACCCTCGGTGTGACCCCTCCCCATCCCAGGGGTGTCCCAGCCCCTCTGGTGTCACCGGGTGTCCCCAAATCTGGGGTGGGGGGCGATTCTCGGCCCGACAGTGTGGGAAGAGAGGAGGGAACGTGGAGAGGGGGAGCCCTCGGCCAGTGGGGTTTGGGGTGGGATGAAACTGGGATGGGGGAGGGAGCTCCCTGAAATTTGGGGCTGTGCAGTGTCCTTGGCTGTCCTGGTGGTGCTTGGGACCCCCAAAATCTGGGGGTTCACAACCCATCAGCTCCAATTTCCACCCTGGGGCTGTTTGGGATCTTTCAAATCCAGGGACTCACAACCCCCCCAGCTCCAGTTTCCACCCCCAGGAGTGTTTGGGATCTTTTCAAATCCAAGGATTCCCAAACCTCCAGCTCCAATTTACACCCTGGGTGTGTTTGGGACCCTCAAAATCCAGGGGTTACTGAGCCCCCAGCTCCAATTTCCACCCTGGGACTGTTTGGGATCTTTGAAATCCAGGGGTTACTGAGCTCTGAGCTCCAATTTCTATCCTGGGGTTGTTTGGGATCTTTGAAATCCAGGGACTCACAACCCCCAGCTCCAAAGTTTACCCTAGGGGTGTTTGGGACCCTCAAAATCCAGGGCTCCACAAGCCCCCAGCTCCAATTCCCACCCTGGGGCTGTTTGGGATCTTTCAAATCCATGAGCTCCCAGCTCCAGTTTCCACCCCTGGGAGTGTTTGGGATCTTTTCAAATCCAGGGATTCCCAAACCTCCATCTCCAATTTGCACCCTGGGAGTGTTTGGGACCCTCAAAAATCAGGGGTTACTGAGCCCCCAGCTCCAATTTCCATCCTGGGCTGTTTGGGATCTTTCAAATCCAGGGACTCACAACCCCCAGCTCCAAATTCTACCCTAGGGGTGTTTGGGACCCTCAAAATCCAAGGATTCAGGAGGTCCCAGCTCCAATTCCCACCCTTGGGATGTTTGGGATCTTTCAAATCCCTACTCCCAGTTACCACCCCAGTTCCTGGCCTCATCCCAGCAGGAATTTTAGGTTGAGCTGGTGCCCAGCTCCAAGGAAACATTTTGGGTTGGATTCTGCTCATCCCGAAGACTTGCCCATTCCTGTGTGTGCGAGCTTCCGAGTGGAAAATCGATTCCTAATGCACAAACCTGACTTTTACATTTCGGGAACGCCGGGATGGAGCGGTCTCGAGTCACTGATCCCAAACGCCTCATTAGCTCCGGAGCGAGCCGGGCTCCCGGAGGAGGAACGGGATGTGAATTATTCCTGCGACACCGGGAGCGATAATGGTCCGAGGTAATGGGATCTGACATGGCCCCGCTCCTGCTGCACTAATTCCCGGTTCCCTAAATCTGCCGCAGTGCCGAGGCCAGGCAGGGACACCCTGGGGACTGCAGGGGACCGGTGGCATCGCTCCAAATCCAAAATCCCAGGGTTTGCTTTTCCCAAACAGTGTCTGCGTGGTCCCTGGCCATGAGGGGATTCCGAATCCAGTCGTGACAGCCCTGTCCTGGCTTGGGATGATCTTCCAACTTCCCAGACCCGGAGCCATGGCATTCCCACCACCCTCAGGATGCTGCTCCATCCTTCCACCCCTGGAGCCACAAAATTCCCATCCTGGCGAGGGGTGATGCTCCAGTCTCCCAAACCTGGAACCAGGACAGTCCCATCCTGGCTTGGGATGAGGTTCCAACCTCCCAGACCTGGAGCCACAACATTCCCATCCTTCCTCATGAGGATGCTGCATCCTCCAACCCCTGGAGCTACGACATTCCCATCCTTTCTCAGGAAGATTCTCCGTCCTCCCACATCCACAGACAATGTCCCCATGCTGGTTTGGGATGATGTTCCACTGTCCCAGACCTGGAGCCAAGGCAGCCCCATCCTGGCTTGGGATGATGCTCCATCCTCCTATCCCAGGAGCCACAACATTCCCACCTTCCTCAGGATGATGCTCCAACCTCCCAGACCTGGAGTCACGATGTCCATGTACTTCCTTGGGATGATGTTCCATCGTCCCAGACCTGGATCCAGGACAACTCCATCATTCCTTGGGATGATGCTCCATCCTCTTATCCCTGGACCCATGACATTCCCACCTCTCTCAGGATGATGCTCCAACCTCCCAACCCTGGAGCCACAATGTCCGTGTACTTCCTTGGGATGATGCTCCATCCCCCCAAATCCAATGACACAATGCCCCCATCCTGACTTGGGATGATGTTCCATCATCCAAAACCTGGATCCAGGACAGACCCATCCTCCCTCAGGATGATGCTCCATCTTCCCAGCCCTGAAGCCGCGACATTCCCAACCTCCCTTGAGATGATGCTCCATCCTTCCACACCCAGAGCCACATTCCCGTCCAGCTTTGGGATGATGCTCCATCATCGCAGCCCTGGAGCCACGACATTCCCACCTCCCTCGGGATGATGCTCCATCCTCCCAACCCTGGAGCCACGATGTCCATGTGCTTCCTTGGGATGATGCTCCATCTTCCCAGCCCTGAAGCCACAAAATTCCCACCTCCCTACAGATGATGCTCCATCTTCCCACACCTGGAGCCACAATGTCTCTGGAGCCACAATGTCTCCTCTGGATGATGCTCCAACTTCCCAGCCCTGGAGCCATGACATTCCCACCTCCCTCGGGATGACGCTCCATCCTCCCACATCCAGAGCCACAGCGTCCCCATTCTGGTTTGGGATGATGCTTCATCGTCCTGCCCCTGGAAACACGACATTCCCACTTCCCTCGGGATGATGCTCCAGCCTCCCAACCCTGGAGCCACAATGTCCGTGTACTTCCTTGGGATGATGCTCCATCCCCCCAAATCCAATGACACAATGTCCCCATCCTGACTTGGGATGGTGTTCCATCATCCCAGACCTGGATCCAGGACAACTCCATCCTCCCTCAGGATGATGCTCCATCTGTCCCCCCCCCCCCCCGGAGCCACAAAATTCCCATCCTGGCAAGGGATGATGCTCCAATCTCCCAACCCTGGGACCACGATGTCCATGTACTTCCTTGGGGTGATGCTCCATCCTCCAAAACCTGGAGCCACGACATTCCCATCCTAGCTTGGAATGATGTTCCATCTTCCCAGACCCAGAGCCGTGACATTCCCAGCCTCCCTCGGGATGATGCTCCATCCGTCCGTACCTCGAGCCACGACATTCCCAGCTTCCCATGGGATAATGCTCCATTTTTCCCGGTGTGGCTCCGTCAGGGACTGTCCCAGCAGCACCATCCCACAGCAGCGGGGCTGCTCCAAGGGCATCCCAAGGAGCATTCCAGGAGCTCCAAACACCCTCTGGGTCCCGTGCTGGGTGTCAAAGGCACTTGGGAATGTTGTGCTCTGAGGCCTGGGGTCGGATATGGCCTCACTTCATCCCCACGGGCAGGATCCAGCTTTTCCCAGCTCCGGGATGGGACCTGGATCTGGAATGTGGGGATCCCAACCACTGCAGCATCCCACAGGCCATGGAATGTTGGAGCACAGGGATGCGGAGCTGCCCTTGTTCCATCCCGGCCCCAATCCTGAGGGATCAAACCCTCAACTCCCAACTCCTCCAGCTCCATGGGGCCTTTCCCAGCCTCTGGAGCTGCCTGGCACCACCAAAATTCCCTCTCGCTCCCATCTGAGGCGATGCCGGGATGGGATTTTCCCAGTGAAAAATCATCCCACAGACCCAAAGACTCATTCCCCTTGGGGTTGTGGCTGTGTCCCTTTTCCCCACCCACCAGACCCCCAGGAGCTGCTTGGGATCCTTGGGATGAAGCCCTGGGTGCCAGCAGATCCCGATGTGGCGATTCCAGAGGCCGAGGGATGGAGTGTGGGATGAGAAAGGGCCTCTCCCATCCGCGGGAGGTTTGGTGACGAACAACAACAGCAGCTTGGGGTTGGAAACATCCCAGCTGGGCAGGAAAAAGCCATTCCTGCCAAAACTGCTGGCAGGAAAACCGTGGCTTGGAACTCCCGGCGCTTGCGGGGGAGTTCAGGGAAAGCGGCTTCTCTGGGAATGGTTGAGGCATCCTCCCCCATCCCGGTGTTCCCTGAGGGGTGTCCAGCTCCAGGGGGACACCCCAGGGCTGTCAGCAAGTGGGACATGGGGACATTTTTCCCTCCCAAAGCCCTCTCAGTGCTCGGAGCTGAAACTTTGGGAATCTTTGGCTGCTGGAGGGGGGTCCAGGATGCTCCTGCTCGCTCCCAACCCTTCCCGAACATTCCTGGGACAGGGAAGAGGATCCCAAAGTGCAGGATGTGTTTAACAGCACTCAGGGATGGCCGCTGTCACATCGATGTCCCCGACACCGCTCTCACTTCCAGCACCGCTGGGAATGTGGGAATTGCGGCGGCTGATCCGCGCCGGATCCGTGTTCCCAATCCGTGTTCCCGCTTTGCGACATCGTTTTGCATTTTGCTCCTCGTTTTTGCACTTTTCACGCTTTTCAGGACCTGAACCATCAGTTCTGGCAGCTGGAGGCGGCGGGAGCCCTCCCTTTTCCTGCCGCAGGGATGCGGGAGAGTGGGAAGAGCTGTTTTTCTCCCAAATCCTCATTTTTCCTCGTGCCAGGGCAGCTGTGAGAAACCAGGGAATTCCCAGCTTCCCAAATCTCTCTGGCCTCATCCATCCCTGAGTTTGGGGTGCTCCAGAGGGTGGGAGAAGCAGGGGGACAGGGAACCCTCAGGATACTGGGCAGTGGGACACGTGGGAAGTGGGAATGCTGCAGTGGGGTGACAATGCCACAGCGGAACAATGCCAAGTCCCAGACAGATCCCAGACAGACTGGGAGCCACCTTTCCCTCCCTCATCTCCAGGACAGGAATTTCTGGATTTAACCCCCCACAAGGGGTGGCCAAAATCCCTGTGGAAAATCCTCTCCAGGCTGCAACCCCCATTCCAAACTGTCCCTGCTCCTTCATTCCCAAATCCCAGCTCCTGGTGGAGGGAAGGGGCTCTGGGGTGGGGTCCCAGCACAGACCCCGGGGGTGCCTTTGGTGACTCAAGGCCAGCACGGTGGCGACTGTCACTGCGGAGAGGTGGCCACCAGGATACATCTGGGCACAGCCGGGCACGGGGAGGGGGCACTGGAGACCCCAGCCCCCCTTTTTGGGGACCGCCCAGAGGCAGCGCTGCCGCAGCCCCCCCGTTCTGTGCCCCTCACGGTTTGTTTTCCTTTCCCGGAGAACTCCGCCTGACCCGGGGCCGGGAAGAGCCTCTGGAGCGGGGGGAGCCCGGCGAGACCCCCGGAGCCGCCCCCTCCTCTCGGTAATGGTTTGCAGCTGCCTCCTCCTCGCCCTCCTCTTCCTCAGGGAAGGCTGCAGGACACCATGGCACGGCCAGGGGCATCCGGGGAGGGGACACGGGGGGCAGGGGGACACCATGGCACGGCCAGGGGCACCAGGGAGGGGACACGGGGAGGCTGAGGGACACCATGGCACGGCCAGGGGCACCAGGGAGGGGACACGGGGAGGCTGAGGGACACCATGGCAGGGCCAGGGGCACCAGGGGAGGGGACACGGGGAGGCTGAGGGACACCATGGCAGGGCCAGGGGCACCCGGGGAGGGGACACGGGGACAGTGAGGGGCAGGGGGACACCACGGCACGGCCAGGGGCACCAGGGGAGGGGACACGGGGGGCAGGGGGACACCATAGCAGGGCCAGGGGCACCCGGGGAGGGGACACGGGGACAGTGAGGGGCTGAGGGACACCATGGCACGGCCAGGGGCACCTGGGGAGGGGACAAGGAGGGGCTGAGGGACACCATGGCACGGCCAGGGGCACCAGGGGAGGGGACACGGGGACAGTGAGGGGCTGAGGGACACCATGGCACGGCCAGGGGCACCAGGGAGGGGACACGGGGAGGCTGAGGGACACCATGGCACGGCCAGGGGCACCAGGGAGGGGACACGGGGGGCAGGGGGACACCATGGCAGGGCCAGGGGCACCCGGGGAGGGGACACGGGGAGGCTGAGGGACACCATGGCAGGGCCAGGGGCACCAGGGGAGGGGACACGGGGGGCACCGTGAGGGGAAGGGTGGGTGAGCGTGTGTGTGTGTGTGTGTGTGTGCGCACACGGGTGTGCACACGGGGCGTGCGTGCGGGTGCGTGTGAGCACGGGTGTGTGCACGTGGTGTGTGCGTGTGTGAGAGTTGGTGTTTACGTGCACACGTGTGTGAATTTGTGGGTGCGCACGCGGGTTCGTGTGTGCAAACACTGCGGGTGCGCGCGTGGGTGTGCAAGGAGGGCTGCAGGCGAGTGGAGGAACACGAGTGAGAGCCATGACGTGTGCGTGTGCGTGCAAGGGCGTGAGCAGCACGCGTGCGTGTGCAGAGGCGCCGGCAGCTGAGCTCACACGTGTGTGCAAGAGGATCCGCGTGTTCCTGTGGGTGTGCAAGGGGATGGCTGGAGCGCGCACCAGCGCCTGCCTGCTCACGTGTGTGCAAGAACACGTGTGTGTGCAAGAGGGGAAACTGAGGCCCGTGCGCGGGGGCTTTCCGGGGGTTGCCGGGGTTTTCCAACCCCAAAATCCCCCCCTCCCCGGGGACAGCGCTGGGGTGGGGGGGGGGACCTCGCTTGGACCCCGGATGGACACCGGAAATGTGGGAATTGGGGTGGCACCGCGTCCCCCCCGCTGGCACCGCGGCCCCGTGGCCGCCCTGCCCTTGGCGGGGCAGTGGGAAGGAAGCGATCCAGCCCTTCCCAGGCTGGGTGGGATCCATCCCTGCTCCCGGAGCGCCGGCAGGGCCGGGAAAGGGGGGTGGGAGGGCTGCACCCCCTCCCCGCGGGGTCCCCTCGGCGTTGAGGTCACCTAGCTGTGGTGGGGACAATGTCCTTTGTCCCAATTTACACCCGTTTGTCCATCCCGATCCGCCAGCTCCGTGCGGGACATCTGGGAGGGGGTGATGATGATGATGATGATGATGATGATGATGATGATGATGAAGACTCGCATTATCCCGCTGCAGATCCCGGCCCAGGAAGGCCCAGTTTGGCCGCAGAAAGGCTGGGAAGGAGCAAACTGGGAGCACTGGGCAGGAGGGGACAGACTGCTCCTGTCCCCAGCTCCCGGGCTGGGGACACGATGCCACCCTGGGGTGCTGGTGGGGGACACTGCTGTCCCCACCGGCTGCGGGTCCGGGCTGGGCTCTGGTCTCGCTTCCAGCCCCGGTTCTCCGTCCTCGTCCCGGGTTTCCTGTCCCGGCGGCATTTCCATGGGCCGGGCCTCAATTCCCGGAAAGCGCTACCTCATCCCTGTCGGGGCGCCAGGGACGCAAACACGGGCGGAGCCCCCGCTCTTGTCCCTGTCCCCCCCCTCCAGAACCTTCCCCGGCTCCGGGCAGCGGTGCCAGGCAGGGCTGGGGGGGGCTGGGACACCCCCCGTTCGCCTGGACCCCCAAAATTCCCAGTATAGCCCCAGTATAATCCCGAATGCCGCTCTGACATCTCCCTCCTGTCCCCTGCGGGATTTGGGTGTCCCCTGGCTCAGGAGGTGACCCTTTGTCCCCCTCCCCCCAGTGTCCCCCGCCAGTGTCACCCCCTTGGTCACAGGGGCACGTCCTGCTCCAGGCCATGGCATTCCCGGCCAGGGGCTTCCTGACCTTGATCCCAATGATCCCAGGGGCTTGATCCCAGTGATCCCAATGATCTCAGCGACCCCAATGATCCAAATGATCCCAGCAATCTCAGTGGTTCAAATTATCCCAATTTTCCCAGTGTTCCAAAGGGTCTCCCTGATCCCAGTGTTGTCAATGATCCCAATGATCCCGACGACCCCAATGATCTCAGTAATCCTAATGAATAAATTATCCCAATTATCTCAACAGCCCCAATGATTCAAATGATCCCAATTATCTCAACCATCCCAATTATCTCAGCGGTCCCTACTACTTCAACTCAGTGATCCCAATGATCCCAAATTCCTCGATTATTGGAACGATCCCAATATTCTGCCCGTGCTTTTGAGGCCCCCCACAGGTGGTTCCTTCCCATTATTTTTGGGAATGACAGGATGGGCCTTTTTTCTGCCTCCTTCCCTTGAGGTCTCCCAGCTCTGATCCCACTCCCAGGACCCCCCCGGGTCTGCTCCCACCTCGGGATCTCCCAGCTCTGATCCCAAATCTGGGACCCTGGGCTCTGATCCCCCTCCCGGGACCCCCGGGCTCTGCTTCCTGGTACAATCCGATCCAGGAGCCCCCTCTGGGAATGGGAACGACCCTGGGGAGGAGAATCCCAGGACAATCCCGGGCTCTGGAGCCGGGATGGGAGCTGGTTGTGGGGACAGATGTCACCCGGGACACGCAGTGCCAAACCCGGCAGAGAGATTGGGACAAATTCAGGGTGACACTGGCGGAGCTGGGGGGTGTGGGGGTGGCGTGTCCCCCATCCCGGCCGCTTTGGGACCCTTGTCCCCCCTCGGTGGCCGTGGCCGGGCGGGGAGTGGAGGTTCCTCTGCCGGCGGGGCCGGGGCTGGCCCTGCCTCCTCCTCCTCCTCCTCCTCCTCCTCCTCCTCCCGCTGCTCCCGCTCCCACATCTGCAGCTGGAATTGCAATTTGAGGCGCTGCCTGGGCCGGGACAGGGAGTGGGAGGAAGCCGGAGCGCGGGGGGCTGCGCGGGGCCCCGACGGGGACAGAGCGGCGGGGACAGAGCCGCGGACAGGACGGGGACAGAGCGGCGGGGACAGAGCCGCGGGCACCACCCCGGCGGGCACAGCCCGAGTGGCAAAGCGGGGGCTGCACCGAGGGGTCCCCAACCTGTGTCCCCTCCCCCCCCAGCGGTGAGTGGCCGGGGGTTTGGGGGCAGCTGGGGGACAGCAGGGCGTGGGGAAGTGGGGGTCAGCCCTGGCCCGGGTGAGGGTGGCACCGCCCCGGGGGTCTCTACCCGGTTTGGGGACACTGGGGGGGGGGGGGTGGGGGGGCGGTGCCAGGAGTCCGAGGGCTCTTCCCAGTGGGAACGGGGGGCCGTGGGCGCGGGGAGGAGTGGGGATGGACGCTCTGGCACTGTCCCCGTGTGTCCTGTCCTGGGGGACACCGCTGTCACCATGGGGGACACCACCAAGGACAGTGCCACACTGTGCCAGCACTGTGCAGGGGCTGTGCCGGGGACACCCCTGGGTGGCTTCCGTGTCCCAGCCATGGCCGAGGGGACAGGGAAAGGGCTCCAGGGAACCCCAACAGCTTCTTCGGAAGATTTGGGGTGTCCCCAACCCCACAGCCGTGCTCAGCCCTGGCACAGGGGTGATGTGGGGAAAAAACAGCTCCTTCTGTCCCTGCAACATCTGGATCGGAGCCCCACAGCTGCCCTGAGCGCCCCGGGTGTCCCGTGGGGACATCTCGAGTTGTGGGGACAACCCGAGCTGTGGGGTCACCGTGCCAGGCCAAGCCGGTGTCCCCGTGCCACTCTCGGCCATGCCACAGCCCCGCTGTCGCTCCTGGCTCCTCCACCCTGATCCCGTCCCAAACTTTGTTTCCTTTCCCCGTTTCCGTGAGCCCCCGCAGGGGAGGAAATGGTGGAAAATCCTCAAAATCGCCGCTCCTGCTGGAGGGAGCCCCAGAGCCGCCGGGATCCTGCCCTGGAAGGGACCCCTGGAGTCGGGGACTTGGTGTTGTGTCCCCTGAGTGACACCTTGGGGGGCTGGGGCCACCCACCCTCCTTGCAGGGACCCCAGCAGGGGGTTGGCACCTTGGGGACGAAGGTGGCTATTGGCCACCCCCTGCCAGCTCTGAAGAAGGAGGATTTTGGCCACCTGGAGCCTGAGGGTCAGCACAGACCCCGGAGTGACCCCCTGGACACCCCCCAGGGCCATGGAGGGACAGGGAATGAATCCACGGAGTCACCGAGGGTTGGTGTGTCCCTCTGGATCCATCCATCCGCGGGATGTGGGAGCTCAGACTGCGGGGTTGGGGACACTGGGGACATCCCTGCACATCCCAAAACCACAGCCTGAGCCCCAGGCAGCGTTTTTTTTGCTGGAAAAGACACAAATCCCACAGTTGGGGGCTGATTTCTGGAGGGTTTCCCTGCAGGAAAACCTCCTGGAAAGCCCCATTTTGGTGGAAAAGCCCCTGGACCACCCCTAACCTGCCAGGACTCCCCTCTGTGTCACCCCAGGGCCACCAGCACCTCAATCCCCACCCACAGCTCCGGGGTGGCCGGAGCTGGACCCCCCCATTCCAGGGAAAGCGTCCCCACCTGCCGTTTGTATCCTAAAGGGTTTTTTTTTGGGAACAGGGAAAGCTGTGGGGGCCGGCAGCGTGTGGGTGGGTTTGGCTCACGGCGAGGCCTCTCCCGATGAGCTCAGCCCTATCCCGAGCTGCTGGATTTGTGGGATGAGAGCGGCCTGGGGGGCTCGGAGGTGCCGGGATGCCGCAGCCTCGGGAAGGGAGCCAGGAGCTGGGATGTTATCCTGGGAAGAAGATTTGGAGTTGGTCCAGGCTGGGTCTGGGATCCCTTTGGCCACTGTGCTTCCATCAGGAATATAAATTGGGATTTTCCCTAAATGAGACCCCAAAAAAAGGGCTTTGGTTGAGGGTAAAAATGTGCAGGAACAGCGATTCCCACATGTCCGTATCCCACAGATCCGTATCCCACAGATCCATATCCCACAGATCTGTATCCCACAGATCCGTATCCCACAGATCCGTATCCCACAGATCCATATCCCACAGATCCGTATCCCACAGATCTGTATCCCACAGATCCATATCCCACACATCTGTATCCCACACATCTGCTCAGTGCCAGGAACGCGGGCCCCTGTCCCCACAGTGGCTGTGACAGCCGGCGACCCCCCGGCGGTGACAATCGCGTGTGCCCCAAACCGCGACAGCCGCTCCCGCACCCCGTGGTGAGCTGGGATTTGGGATCCCCTCCTGCCAATCCTACAGATCCCAGCCCCGTCCCCGGTGCGTTTTTGGGGGGGATCAAGGCTGGGATCACACTGAGGGGACACCGTGGCCACCCCACGCCTCCGAGGGGACACAGGGATGGATTTTGTCCCTTTCTTTTTCAGGCCATGGCGATGCTCCTGGAGCCTGGGATGCAGAGCCTGCGGATGGGTAAGGATGTCCCCGGGGGGTGGCACTGGGGGGGTCCCTCGCTGTTCCCCCTCTGTGTCCCCTCCACAGCTCCCACGCCAGGGTAACCAGAACCAAGTACGGGACGAAACCCGATCCCACCATCCCAAACCCAATCCTGCCATCCCAAACCTGATCCCGCCATCCCAAACCTGATCCCACCATCCCAAACCTGATCCCGCCATCCCAAACCCGATCCCACCATCTCAAACCCGATCCCGCCATCCCAAACCCAATCCCGCCATCCCAAACCCGATCCCACCATCCCAAACCTGATCCCGCCATCCCAAACCTGATCCCACCATCCCAAACCCAATCCTGCCATCCCAAACCCGATCCCGCCATCCCAAACCCGATCCCACCATCCCAAACCTGATCCCGCCATCCCAAACCTGATCCCACCATCCCAAACCCGATCCCGCCATCCCAAACCTGATCCCGCCATCCCAAACCCAATCCTACCATCCCAAATCTGATCCTTCCACCCCAAACCCGATCCAGACATCCTAAACCCGAGTCCTCGATCCCAAACTCAATCCCACCACCCCAAACCTAGGAGGCCACAGCAGGAATTAACCACCCCCCCCACCCCCGATCCCAACCCTTATCTGCAGGAATGGGATTTCATGTCCAAGGCTCTCCAGAGCCCCCTGGGGGGTTCACCGGACCGCGGAGGCGGCGGAGAGACCATTCCCGTTTGTCTGGGATCAAATATTTATGGGACAGACAGGGATACAGGGAAAGGCACTTACGGAGCAGGTGTTGGGGACAGCAGACGTGTCACCAGCACGGCTCCGGGGGGGACACGTGGCAATCGCTGTCCCCAACTCCGGGATGTGGCAGTGCCTCGGCTCTTCCCCGGACACGGAAAGTCGGGATCAGCCCCATCCCAATCCCGTGGCTGCTGTTGTTGGGGGGTCCCAGAGCATTCCTGGAGCACTCCCTGGGGCTCCTGAGCTTCCAGAGGGTGTCCCAGCGCAAACTGGTGGCACTGGGAGATGGGGTGGGTTTGTCTGGACACTGGCGAAGGGGAGATGGAGTTTTGCTCTTCCCAGAGGAGCCTCCTCTGTTCCCAAATCTCTCCAACCATGGAGCCTCTGCTGTTCCCAAATCTCTCCAGAGCCTGGCTGGGGGTGGGTGCTGGTCATCCCTGCTCCCATGGCCCCCATCCTGGCAGGATCCCGGCTGGATCAGCAATCCCAAATCGAGGTCTTGGGGCCGACAGTCCCTTCACCTCCCTCGTATCACCACCTGGACCTCACATCCCATTCTCAACACTTTACCCCATCCTAATCCCTTGGGAAAGTTGCTCCATTGGCTCCCCCAGCCCCTTCCCAGCTGTCCCCTTCCAGCTGGAGCTGGTCCAGCTCTTTTGGCTCTTTTGCAGGTGGTGATTAATTAATGCTGGCTGCTAATTGGAGCCAGGTGCCCAGGGCAGTGTGGGTGGGACAGTCTCGTGTCCTTGGTGTGGGGTGTGGGGGACTCTGGGGCTCATCCCATCCCGATTCTGGGATCTTCAGGGGTCCCTGGGGCTGGAATTCTGCTGCTGGAAGGGGCAGGGATCACTGGTGGCTCCAGGAGGAGGAAGAGGGGGAGGGAAAATCCGCTGTGCCATCCCTGAGGTCCCCCCTCCCCCAGATTTTGGGGTCACCACAGGTTCACACAGGAATTTCCAGGGTCTCCAGAAAACCGGGATGTTCTGGAATTCAGCCCGGGGTCTGAGCTGGACCCGGTTCCCTTCTCTGGGTCTCCAAGGATTTGAACCACAGACACTTCCTTTCCCTCTTTCCAAGTTTTCCCCCATTCCCTCTGAATCCAAACCTTCCAGCTGCTGGCCTGGAGCAGCTTCCCCATCCCTGGAAGTGTCCCAGGCCATGTTGGAGCAACCTGGGATAGTGGAAGGTGTCCCTGCCCATGGATCATCTTTAGGGTCCTTCCCAACTCTAACCATCCCGCAATTCCATGATTTTATGATCTCCACATCTCCATGCCTGAAGTCCCCACAGTGACTCTGTCTCCTCCACCGCCACATCCACCCCGGATCCATCTCCATTGGGATGTCCCGGGTGGTCTCTCCTTGGGGAAGGGTCTTTGGGGGAGGTTGGGGTCACCCGGACTCACCCGTCCCTGTCCCCAGGTGCCAACAGCGAGCGGTGCCCAACGCCGTCCCCGCCCGGCTCCCCGGGGACACCCCATGACAGCTGCAGCATCGCCCCATTGACGCCTTCCCAGTCACCGGTAAGTGGGGGACCAGTAGGGCCATTGGGGGACCAGTAAGGTCGTTATGGGGTTCTCAGTAAGGCCAGTGTAGAATCCCCAGTAAGGCAGTTGTGGGGTTCCCAGTAAGGCCAGTGTAGAATCCCCATTATGGCAGTTGTGGGGTTCCCAGTAAGGCAGTTTTGGGGTTCCCAGTAAGGCCATTGTGGGGTCCCAGTAAGGCAGTTGTGAAGTTCCCAGTAAGGCAGTTGTGAAGTTCCCAGTAAGGCAGTTGTGGGGTTCCCAGTAAGTCCAGTGTAGAATCCCCAGTAAGGCAGTTGTGGGGTTCCCAGTAAGGCAGTTGTGGGGTCCCCATTAAGGCAGTTGTGGGGTCCCAGTAAGGCCGTTGTGGGGTCCCAGTAAGGCAGTTGTGGGGTCCCAATAAGGCAGTTGTGGGATTCCCAGTAAGGCCATTGTGGGGTTCCCAGTAAGGCCAGTGTAGAATCCCCATTAAGGCAGTTTTGGGTTCCCAGTAAGGCAGTTGTGGGGTTCCCAGTAAGGCCATTGTGGGGTCCCAGTAAGGCAGTTGTGGGGTTCCTAGTAAGGCAGTTGTGGGGTCCCAATAAGGCCATTGTGGGGTTCCCAGTAAGGCAGTTGTGGGGTTCCCAGTAAGGCCATTGTGGGGTCCCAGTAAGGCAGTTGTGAAGTTCCCAGTAAGGCCATTTCTGGGGTCCCCATTAAGGCAGTTGTGGGGCTCCCAGTAAGGCCATTATGGGGTCCCAGTAAGGCCATTGTGGGGTCCCCAGTAAGGCCACTGTGGGGTCCCAGTAACACCACTGTGAGGTCCCAGTAAAAAAGCTGTGGGATCTCCTGTAAGAGAGTTTTGGGGTCCCCAGTAAGGCCAGTGTGAAATCCCAACAAAACCCCGGGGGGTCCCAGTAAGGCCCTTGTGGGGTTCCCAGTAAAGCAGTTGTGGGGTCCCAGTATGGCCGTTGTGCCATTCCCAGTAAGGCTGTTATGGGGTTCCCAATAAGACCACTGTGGGGTCCCAGTAAGGCCATTGTGGGGTCCCTGGGGGGCTGTGGGGTCTGTCCCGCTGTCCTTGCCCCTCTGATCCTTCCCCAGTTGCTTCTCCCCCTCCCCTCCCCTCCCAGTCCCATAGGATGGGTCAGCCTATCCCAGGACCTATATCCATGGGATTTTCAGGATGGAGGGGTTTTCCAGCTCCAGATCAACCCACTAGGATCAGTTGAACCCCCACAAAGCACCTGCCCTCATCGGGGGCATGTGGGAGGCCGCATTCCGGAGCCGGATCCTCCCTGGAGTTCCTTGTCCGTGCACATTCCTGCACCAGCCGCCTCTTCCCTGCTGATCCCGGCATTTTTCCCGGCCAGCTCGTGTCCGCACTTATCAAATCTGGGGACATTAAAAGTTAACGAGGCTTTCAGCTTCCCGTGGTGACACGGGGACAGGGCCTTGTCACATCCTCACGGCTCCTTCGGCACGGCGACAGCGCCGGAGGGAAGGGACAGGGACACGGGGCAGGGACAGGAAAAGTGTGGGAACAGCAGTGGGAACATCCCAAAATGCCTGGGCCAGGGGGATTTTCAGCTGGGTGACCCTTGGGGACACCTGGGACAAGGTTAGATTGGACACAGGGAAGGTTTTGGGTTCAGTGACCCTTGGGGACACCTGGGACAATGTCCCTTGGAGTGACAGTGGACACAGGGAAGGTTTTCAGCTGGGTGACCCTTGGGGACACCTGGGACAAGGTTAGATTGGACACAGGGAAGGGTTTTGGCTGGGTGACCCTTGGGGACACCTGGAACGATGTCACCTGGTCCAAGATGGGGAGCAGGGAAGGTTTTGGGTTCAGTGACCCTTGGGGACACCTGGGACAATGTCCCTTGGACTGAGACTGGATACAGGGAAGAGTTTTGGCTGGGTGACCCTTGGGGACACCTGGAACGATGTCACCTAGTCCAAGATGGGGAGTGGGGAAGGTTTTGGGTTCAGTGACCCTTGGGGACACCTAGGACAAGGTTAGATTGGACACAGGGAAGGTTTTTGGCTAGGTGATCCTTGGGGCACCCGGGACAATGTCACCTAATCTGAGATGGGAAGCAGGGAAAGGCTTTGATTGGGTGATCCATGGGGACACCTGGGATGATGTCACCTGGTCCAAGATGGGGAGCAGGGAAGGTTTTGGGTTCAATGACCCTTGGGGACACCTGGGACAATGTCCCTTGGACTGAGACTGGATACAGGGAAAGTTTTGGGTTCAGTGACCCTTGGGGACACCTGGGACAATGTCCCTTGGACTGAGACTGGATACAGGGAAAGTTTTGGGTTCAGTGATCCTTGGGGACACCTGGGACAAGGTGAGATTGGACACAGGGAAAGTTTTTGATAGGGTGACCTGTGGGGACACATGGGACGAGGTCCCTTGGAGCAAGGCTGGACACCAGGAAGGTTTTGGGGGTTCTTGGCTCTGATTTTAGGGTTCAAGTGAGGAGGGCTCAGCACCACGATCAAAACAGGACCCCCCAACCATCCTGGGTGTCCCAGTGGGCATCCATCCCTCTCCAGAGCTGCCCAAATCCTTGTGTCCCATGGGAACTGCCTTTAGGAGCAACCGCAGCCACGCCGTGGAATAGGGGAGATCCTTTTCCCAATGAGTTGGAGATGTGTAAGAAGAGGAATCACCCATCAGGGAATCACCGAGTCGGGTGAACATCCTGGAAAAAATCCTGAAAATCCTGAGAGAATGAACCCCTTCCTGGGTTTTTTATCCCTTTTTCTGGAATGAGCCAGCCCCAGCTGAGTGCTTGATCCCATTCCTTGTGTTCCAGCGGAGCGAGGCGCGTTCCCAGCAGACCCCGTCCTTCTCCGTGGTGGTGGCCATCGACTTCGGCACCACCTCCAGCGGTTACGCCTTCAGCTTCACCAGCGATCCCGAGGCCATCCACATGATGAGGTGAGGAGCTTCCAGAGGGCCTGGAGCTGCTCCTGGGGCTGGGAAAGGACTTTTATGGCCCCAAAATGATGGATGTTGGGTTGGTGGGAGATGATTCCTGGAAGCAATGGGTGGAATGTGTGGGATGAGGATACTCCCAGGGCTGGAGCCTCTCTGCTGTGGAATGTCCAGCCTGGGGATGGGAAGGACACAGAGAGCGCTCCGAGCCCCTTGCAGGGCCTAAAGGGGCTCCAGGAGAGCTGCAGAGGGACTGGGGCCAAGGCCTGGAGGGCCAGGAGGCAGGGAATGGCTTCCCAGTGGGAAAGGGGAGCTTGGGCTGGGATGTTGGGAAGGAATTGCTGGCTGGGAGGGTGGGGAGGGGCTGGGCTGGAATTGCCAGAGCAGCTGGGGCTGCCCCTGGATCCCTGGGAATGTCCAAGGCCAGGCTGGACACTGGGGCTTGGATCCACCTGGGATAGTGGGAGGTGCCCCTGCTCATGGCAGGGGGTGGCATTGGGTGGTCTTCAAGGTCCCTCCCAACCCAAACCAGTCTGGAATTCCATGAAATTCCTTGGAGGACAGAGCGGGGTCATCCCTCCTACTTTGTCCCCCTTTAAGGCCCTTCAGACCATGCCCATAGAAACAAATCAAACCTGACAGGACACCTTCCCTGGAAGTTCACCAGCTCTGGGTCCTCTTTGCAGGAAATGGGAAGGGGGGGACCCAGGTGTGGCCAACCAGAAGACCCCCACCAGCCTCCTGCTGACCCCGGAGGGGACATTCCACAGCTTCGGCTACACCGCCCGGGATTACTACCACGACCTGGACCCCGAGGAGGCCCGCGAGTGGTTCTACTTCGAGAAGTTTAAGATGAAGATCCACAGTACCAGTGTGAGTCCCTGCTCCCACCCCAACGTTCCTGATATTCCCAGGGGAATCCTGGCCAGGCTGAGAGTTGAAATGTTGGAAAAAACCCCGTTTTAGCCCATTTTAAGGGTGAATTTGGGGTTCTCCTCTCCGAGCTGCTCTAGGGTGAGTGGATGTGGCTGCACAAAGGTGCTTCAAGTGCCTGAACTCCAGCTCGGGCACAGAGGGATGAGCAAATTCCTGAGGTTTGGTGATGGATCCGGCCACCTCCCAGCCCCTTGTGTGATCCATCTGCTGTTCCCGGCAGGATCTGACCATGAAAACTGAGCTGGAAGCTGTCAATGGGAAGAAGATGCCGGCGCTGGAGGTGTTTGCCCATGCGCTGCGCTTCTTCAAGCAGCACGCGGTGCAGGTGGGGCCACCTCCGTCCCTCCTCCTCCTTCCTAAATGGAATCGTTTGTAGGGTCCTCTCCATGTGAGGGTGGGGAGGCCCTGGAATGGAAATCCCAGAGCAGCTGTGGCTGCCCCTGGATCCCTGGAAGTGTCCAAGGCCAGGTTGGATGGGGCTTGGAGCCACCTGGGATAGTGGAAGGTGTCCCTGTGTGGGACTTGATGGGATTTAAGGTCCTTTCCCAACCCAACCCATTCTGTGATTCACCGGGAGCCCCCATGCTCCAGCCAGGACGTCACCTCCTGCTTGTCCCCTGGCAGGAGCTGAAGGACCAGTGCCCATCCCTGCCCGAGAACGATGCCATCCGCTGGGTCCTCACCGTGCCGGCCATCTGGAAGCAGCCGGCCAAGCAGTTCATGCGGGAAGCGGCCTACAAGGTGGGGGGGGACTCCAGGGGGTGACCACATGGTGACCCTCAGAGGGGTTTTGGACTCTGGGGGTATCCCCATCCTCCCTCACACTGAATTCCCAGTGCCAGAGGGCAGGGTTAGGTGGGATACTGGGAAGGAATTCCTCCCTGTGAAGGTGGGGAGGTGCTGGGCTGGAATTCCCAGAGAAGCTGCGGCCGCTCCATCCCTGGAAGTGTCCAAGGCTGGGTGGGATGGGGCTTGGATCCACCTGGGATAGTGGGAGGTGTCCCTGCCCACGTCAGGGCGTGGAATTGGATGGGATTTAAGATCCATCCCAACCAAAACCAACCAAAAGTTGTCGGTTGATTGGTTGGTTGGATAATTCACCGGGTGGGTGGTTGAGCAGCTGATTGAGCGGTTGGGTCGTTGGTTGGGTGGGTTGTTGATTGAGTGGTTCAATGGTTGTGTGGTTGGTTTGGTGCTCAGGTCATTGATTGAGTGGTTGGGTGGTTGGGCTGTTGGTCGGGGTGTTGGTTGAGCGGTTGTTTGGTTGAGTGGTTGGGCTGTTGGTCGGGGTGTTGGCTGAGCGGTTGGTTGGTTGCTTGAGCAGGTGGGCCATTGGTTGGGTGGTTGGGTCGTTGGTTGAGAGGTTGTTTGGCTGAGTGGTTGGTTGGTTGAGGGGTTGAATCATTGGGTGGGTGGTTGGTTGAGCAGTTGGGTCATTGGTTGGGTGATTGGTTTGGTGCTTGGGTGATTGGTTGAGCTGGTGGTTGGTTGAGTGGTTGGATGGTTGAGTGCTTAGGTGGTTGAGGAGTTAGTTGAGTGGTTAAATCATTGATTGGGTGGGTGGTTGGTTGAGCAGCTGGGTCATGGGCTAGGTGATTGGCTTGGTGGTTGGGTCATTGGTTGAGTGGTTGCTTGGGTGGGTGGGTGATTGATTGGGTGAGCGGTTGGTTGGTTGCGTGGTTGGTTTGGTGTTCAGGTCAATGGTTGGTTGAGCGGTTGGATGATTGAGCGGTTGATTGGTTGGGTGGTTGCTTAGGTGGTTGGTTTGGCACTCGGGTGGTTGGTTGAGCGGTTGGGTCTCGGGCTGGGTGGCTGGTTGGTTGGTTGAGCAGGGTTGAGTGACTGTGTGGTTGGTTGGGTGGTCGGTTGGGTGGTCAAGTCACTGGTTGGGTGGTTGGTTGGTTGAGTCCTTGGTTGGGTGGTTGGTTTTGGTGGTCAGGTCATTGGTTGGGTGGTTGGTTGGTTGAGTCGTTGGTTGGGGGGTTGGTTGAGTGGTCAGGTCATTGATTGGGTGGTTGGTTTGGTGGTCAGGTCATTGATTGGGTGGTTGGTTTGGTGGTCAGGTCATTGGTTGGGTGGTTGGTTTGGTGGTCAGGTCATTGATTGGGTGATTGGTTTGGTGGTCAGGTCATTGATTGGGTGGTTGGTTTGGTGGTCAGGTCATTGGTTGGGTGGTTGGTTTGGTGGTCAGGTCGTTGGTTGGGTGGTTGGTTTGGTGGTCAGGTCATTGGTTGGGTGGTTGGTGTGGTGGTCAGGTCATTGGTTGGGTGGTTGGTTTGGTGGTCAGGTCATTGGTTGGGTGGTTGGTTTGGTAGTCAGGTCGTTGGTTGGGTGGTTGGTGTGGTGGTCAGGTCATTGGTTGGGTGGTTGGTTTGGTGGTCAGGTCGTTGGTTGGGTGGTTGGTGTGGTGGTCAGGTCATTGGTTGGGTGGTTGGTTTGGTGGTCAGGTCATTGGTTGGGTGGTTGGTTTGGTGGTCAGGTCATTGGCTGGTTGGTTTGGTGGTCAGGTCGTTGGTTGGGTGATTGGTTTGGTGGTCAGGTCATTGGTTGGGTGGTTGGTTTGATGGTCGGGTCATTGACTGGGTGATTGGTTTGGTGGTCAGGTCATTGATTGGGTGATTGGCTTGGTGGTCAGGTCATTGATTGGGTGGTTGGTTTGGTGGTCAGGTCATTGGTTGGGTGGTTGGTTTGGTGGTCAGGTCATTGATTGGGTGGTTGGTTTGGTGGTCAGGTCATTGGTTGGGTGGTTGTTTGGTTGAGTGGTTGGATGGGTTGCACTGGGTGCTTGGCTCATTGGTTGAGCTGTTGGCTCACAGGCTGGGTGGCTCATTGCTTGGTTGAGTTTTTGGGTGAACATTCGGATGTTTGGTGAGGGTTGGGTCCTCCAACATTCCACAACTCCAGATCTGGGTGAGCACCAAGGGGATGTGGACACACTCTGGGAACCCCCAGTCCCCGTCCCCTCCCCGCCCTGTCACCGCGTGTCCCCACAGGCCGGGCTGGTGTCCCCGGAGGCCCCGGAGCAGCTGCTGATCGCGCTGGAGCCCGAGGCCGCCTCCATTTACTGCCGGAAGCTGCGGCTGCACCAACTGATCGAGCTGAGCTGCCGGCCCCCGGCCAGCGGGGCGGAGCCCCCCCACCCCATCGACTCCAGCTTCCGGCAGGGTGAGTGGTGCAGGAAATGGGGTCGGGACAGGGCCGGGGGCTGGAGGAGCAGGGAATGGGATCTAGCCCTGGGTTCCAGGTCTGGAGGGTCCAGCAGCTGCAACAGCTGGGGAAGTCCCGAGAGATGCCATTCCCAGAGATCCCCCCGTTCCCAGAGACCCCCGTTCCCAGAGACCCCCGTTCCCAGAGACCCCTGTTCCCAGAGACCCCATTCCAAGGCTCCCCCATTCCCAGAGACCCAATTCCAAGGCCCCCCCATTCCCAGAGACCCCATTCCCAGACACTCCATTCCCAGAGGTCCCCCATTGCCAGAGACCTCATTCCCAGAGACTCACCATTCCCAGAGACCCCATTCCCAGAAAACCCATTCCCAGAGATCCCCCCCATTCCCAAAGAGATCTCTATTCCCAGAGATCCCCCATTCCCAAAGACCCCCCCATTTCCAGAGACCCACCATTCCCAGAGACCCCATGCCCAGAGACCCCATGCCCAGAGACTCCATTCTCAAAGACCCCATTCCAGAGACCCCTGTTCCCAGAGACCCCTGTTCCCAGAGATCCCCATCCTCAGAGATCCCCCACTCCCAGAGACCCCTCCCATTCCTAGGCCCCCTGTCCCCAGAAACCCCCCATTCCCAGATCCCCCATTCCCAGAGACCCCATTCCCCCCACTCCAAATCCAGGGCATTTCCCCCTGCTTTCCCAGAAGCCCCCAAGCCGTGTCCCCCTCCTGCCACCTTGGCCACCACCTGGTGTCCCTGGGCCACCTCAGGGGACTGTCCCCCATCCATGGCATCCTGAGGCTTTCCTGGGACAGCCCCAGATTTCCCAGCTGGGACCAAGCCCTGGAATTGGGATGTGCTGGTGGTGATCCCAGATGGAGATTCGGGGTTCTGTGGGATTTATGGGGTTGCTCGAGCTGATCCTGAGGATGAGGAATTATCCATGCACCAAAAATATCCCGGGATAACCCCACCTTCTCTGATTCATCCTGGCTCTTCCGGGTGGCTTTGATGTCCTTGGGACGGGGGGGAGCAGAGGAAACCCCACCCGGGCTTTGGGGTCCGGGGCGGAGGTGGCATCGCAGGTGGGCACAGGGTGATCCCATGGGATCCGGTGGGATCCTTTGGGATCTCAGCAGGGCAGTGGAAAAGCTGGATCAGCCCATCTGTGGTGGAGCTGGGCCATATGGGGGTCACCAGCGCTCCCAGTACAGCCCCAGTACAGCAGGAATGGGGCGGATCCCAGGGAATGGGGTGGATCCCATGGAAATAGTGAGGGGATCCTGACCCCACTGTTGACCTCTGGCTCTGTCCCTCAGCCCGGGAGCAGCTCCGGCGATCCCGGCACAGCCGGACCTTCCTGGTGGAGTCGGGAGTGGGGGAGCTCTGGTCGGAGATGCAGGCAGGTAGGAGTGGGGGGAACACGGGTGGGGGTCCCCGCTGGAGATTCCCAGATCCCATCACTTCCCAAATTCCAGAGACTTCCCGGATTCCGGGGACTTTCTGGATCCTGGGGTCCCCCTGGATGAGTGGCTGAGGGTGCCCTTGCCATGGGGGTCACACGGGTGGGGCCAGTCCCTTGACCCCACAGAAGGGGCGGGATCTCCCTGCCACCATCCCATCCCTTCATCCCTCTGCCCCAACAAATTCCAGCTGTTTTTTTTGGGTGGGGAAACCACCCCCAACCCCTCGATATTTGGGTTAAAACTTCATTTTCCTGAGGGAATCTCAAGCCTGTGTCCCGGTGGCTGCTCCCAGCCCTCGGGTGGGTGTCGCGGGGGGTCACTCAGGACCGCCACCCTATCGCTGTCCCCTCCCGCAGGTGACAGGTACATCGTGGCCGATTGTGGCGGGGGGACCGTGGATCTGACCGTGCACCAGATCGAGAAGCCGCAGGGGACTCTGAAGGAGCTCTACAAAGCTTCGGGTGGGCTCCGGATCCCCATCCATCCTTTTTTTCCCCCGCTCTGGGATCCCCCTGGACCCCAAAACCGGGCTGGAGCCCCCCCCGCCCCATAAAAGGGTCGTGGGTGGGGCTGTGGCTCCACCTGGTGGCGGCGGGGGGAAGTGCAGGGAGAGCGGGGGGACAGAGAGGGGACAGAGAGGGGACAGAGGGACAGGGGGGTGGATTGGGAGACAAAGTGGGACGGGGGTGGATTTAAGGGGGACAAGAAGGGACAGGAGGGATGGGTTGGGGGTGGTGGGTGAGGGGGGACAGAGGGATGGGGTTGGGGTGGAGGAGGCAAGGGAGTGTGGGGGACCTGGGGACGTGGGTGCCACGGGGATGTGGGGATGGGGCACATGGGGACGTGGTGATAGGGGTGCCACGGGGATATGTGGGGAGCTGAGGACATCGGGATGGGGGGGACACGGGGATGTGGTGGTGGGGGACATGGGGACACAGGGATTTGGGGTTATGGGAATGTGGGGGACATGGGGACACAGGGATTTGGGGTTATGGGAATGTGGGGAACATGCGGTTGGGGTGCCATGGGGACAAGGGGGATATGGGGGACATGGTGATGGGGGACATAGGAGACACGGGGACATGGGGGTGTGGGTGCCACAGGGACATGGGGCCACAAGGAGATGATGATGGGGACATGGGGACACATGAGTTTAGGGTCATGGGAATGTGGGGGACATTGGGATGGAGGGATGTGGGGTTGGGGTGCCATGGGGATATGGGGGATATGGGGGATATGGGGGACATGGTGATGAGGGACATGAGGACATGGGGATGGGGGACATGGGGACCACAAGGACACAGGGATGGGAGACACAGGGACACGGGAATATGGAGGACATAGGGACATGGGAGAACATGGTGATGGGGGACATAGCGGCCACGGGACATGGCTACCACGGGGCCACCTCCTGACCCCACCCTCATCCCTCAGGAGGTCCCTATGGGGCCGTGGGCGTGGACCTGGCCTTTGAGAAGCTGCTGTGCCACACTCTTCGGGGACGATTTCATTGCCACCTTCAAGGCCAAGCGTCCGGCGGCCTGGGTGGACCTGACCATCGCCTTCGAGGCGCGGAAGCGCGCGGCCGCCCCCGAGCCGCTCCAGCCCCCTCAACATCTCCCTGCCCTTCTCCTTCATCGACTTCTACCGCAAACACCGCGGCCCACAACGTCGAGACCGCGCTCCGCAAGAGCAAGTGAGGGTGACGCAGCTTGGGGACATCTCGGGAGCGCGGGGACATCTTGGGAGTGACGTTGGGGATGGGGAGAGGGCAAGAGAAGGGCAAGTGGTGGGGGACAGGGGTGGTGGGGTGGGTGGGAGAGGACAGGGAAGGAGCAGGCGGGAGTCGCCAGTGACGCCTGGGTCCCCTGTCCATCCCCAGTGTCAACCTGGTGAAGTGGTCGTCCCAAGGGATGCTGCGGATGTCCCCCGAGGCCATGAACGAGCTGTTCCAGGCCAACCATCACCCTACATCATCCAGCACATCGGTGCGGCCTGGGGGACACCCCCATTCCCTGGGGGACACCCCCATCCCTGGCCCTGGGATCACTCCCCATCCCCTGGGGGACACCCCCATCCCTGTCCCTGGGATCACTCCCCCATCCCTGGGGGACACCCCAATCCCTGTCCCTGGGATCACTCCCCATCCCTGGGGGACACCCAAATCCCTGTCCCTGGGATCACCCCTGTCCCCTGGGATCACTCCCCATCCCTGGGATCACTCCTCCCCATTCCTGGGGGACACCCCCATCCCTGTCCCTGGGATCTGCCCCCTGTCCCTGGGATCCCTCCCTGTCCCTGGGATCACTCCCCATGCCTGGGATCGCCCCCTGTCCCTGGGATCACCCCCTGTCCCTGGGGGACACCCCAATCCCGGGTCGGGATCACTCCCTGCCCTGGGATCACTCCCCATCCCTGGGGGGACACCCAAATCCCTGTCCCTGGGATCACCCCCTGTCCCTGGGATCCCTCCCTGTCTCTGGGATCACTCCCCATCCCATGGGATCACCCCCTGTCCCTGGGATCACTCCCCATCCCTGGGATCGCTCCCCTGTCCCTGGGATCACCCCCTGTCCCTGGGGGACACCCCAATCCCTGTCCCTGGGATCACCCCCTGTCTCTGGATCACTTCCCCATCCCTGGGACCACTCCCCATCCCTGGGACCTTCCCTGTTACTGGGAGCCCCAGTTCCTGGGATCTCACCCATCCCTGGGACCGTCTTCCATCTCTGGGACCTTCCCTGGCCCTGAGGACCCCCACTCCCTCCCTGGAACTGTCCGTGTCCCTGGAACCCCCTTTGTCCTTGGGATCACCCCCTGTCCCTCAGAGCCCCCCCATCCCCTGCGACCCCCCCCATCTGGGGACCCATCCATCCCTGGGACACCCCCTCATTCCTGGGAGTCCCTTCATCCCTGGAATCCTTCCTGTCCCTGGATCATCCCTGTCCCTATGAGCCCCCCATCCTTGGGACCATCCCTGTGCCTGAGGGATCCCCCCCATCCCTGGGACAATCCCACATCCCTGGGACCCCCCCACATCCCTGGAATGCTCCTTGTCCCTGGAACCCCCTTTATCCCTGGGATCACCCCTGTCCCTATGAGCCCCCCAAAACTCGGGACCATCCCCATGTCTGAGAGATCCTCCCCCTGGGACAATCCCATATCCCTGGGACAATCCCATATCCCTGGGACCAACCCTGTCCCTGGGACTCCCTCCATTCCTGGAACCCTCCTTGTCCCTGGGATTCCCCATCCCTGGAACCCACCTTGTCCCTGGGGCCACTCCTTGTCCCTGGGGCCACTCCTTGTCCCTGGAACCCCCATTGTCCCTAGGGATCCCCCATTCCTGGAACCCTCCTTGTTCCTGGGATTCCTCATTCCTGGAACCCTCCTTGGTCCCCTGAGATCCCCCATTCCTGGAACCCTCCTTGTCCCTGGAACCCTCCCTGTCCCTGGGACCCCCATTGTCCCTGGGATCCCCCCATCCCTGGAACCCTCCCTGTCCAGGGACCCCATTCCATCCCTGGAACTTCTCCCATTCCTAGACTCCCCTCATCCCTGGCCCCCCATCACCCCACCCCATCCCCCCCCATCCCTTCCCCACCCCTCTTCTCCAACCAGCCCAACCCCAAACCCCCCCTTTCTTATCCCCGCTCCAGACGCCCTCTTGAAGAAACCCGAGGTCCAAGGCATCAAATTCCTGTTCCTGGTGGGCGGCTTTGCCGAGTCGGCCATGCTGCAGCGGGCGGTGCAGGCCGCCTTCGGCCACTGCTGCCGGGTCATCGTCCCGCAGGACGTGGGGCTGACCATCCTCAAAGGGGCCGTGCTCTTCGGCCTGGACCCCGGCGTGGTGCGGGTGCGCCGGTCCCCGCTGACCTACGGCGTGGGGGTCCTCAACAAGTTCGTGGAGGGGAAGCACCCGCGGGAGAAGCTGCTGGTCAAAGGAGGGCAAGAACTGGTGCACCGACATCTTTGAGAAGTTCGTGGCCGTGGGACCAGTCGGTGGCATTGGGCGAGGTGGTCCAGCGGAGCTACTGCCCGGCCCGGCCGGGCCAGCGCCGGACCCATCATCAACATCTACTGCTGCGACACCGATGACGTGGTGTACATCACCGACCCCGGCGTCAGGAAGTGCGGCACCATCAGCCTGGAGCTGGGGGATGTGGGGGACGCCACGGGGGAGCGCGGGCCCGGCGTTGGGGCCGGCGTGAGATCCGCGCCAGCATGCAGTTTGGGGACACCGAGATCAAGGTGACCCGCGCTGGGACACAGCGCACGGCGCGCAGCGTGAGGGCCACGCATCGACTTCCTGTCCAACTGAGGGTCCTGGCATTGTGGGGGTGCCCCCAGGAGATGCCACCATTGACTTCTTGTCCAACTGAGGGGTCCTGGCATTGTGGGGATGCCCCCAGGAGATGCCACCATTGACTTCTTGTCCAACTGAGGAGCCCTGGCATTGTGGGGGTGCCCCCAGGAGATGCCACCATTGACTTCTTGTCCATCTGAGAGCCTCCATCATCATGGGGACCTTGGGACATGCCACCATGACTTCTTGTCCAACTGAGGGGCCCTGGCATTGTAGGGACACCCCCAGGAGATGCCACATTGACTTCTTGTCCACTGAGACCCTCCTGGAGATGCTACCATTGAATTCATCTCCAACTGAGACACCCCCCCCGTCATCGTGGGGACACCCCCAGGACCTACCACCATCAACCTTCTGTCCAGCTGAGGGAGATGCCACCATCAACTTCCCGTCCAACTGAATGTCCCTGTCATTGTGGTGACACCCCCTGGGAGATGCCACCATCGACTTCATCTCCAGCTGAGAGCCTCCATCATCATGGAGACCTGCCACCATTGACTTCTTGTCCAACGGAGAGCCTCCATCATCATGGGGATCTCTGGGATGTGCCACCATCGACTTCCTGTCCAACTTAGACCCCCCTGGAGATGCCACCATCGACTTCCTGTCCAACTGACATTGAGACCACCGTTGTGGGGACCACCAGAAGATGCCACCATTGACTTCATCTTCAGCTGAGACCATCCTGGATCTGCCACCACCGAACCCTGTCCAACTGAGGGACCTTGGGAGATGCTACCATCAATTTCATCTCCAGCTGAGACCTTGCCAACATGGTGGGAAACCTCTGCCCCCATGTGACTTCCCATCCAGCTGAGGACCCAGGAGATGCCACCATCAACTTCTGGTCCAACTGGGAGTCTCTGTCATTGTGGGGACCACCAGGAGATGCCACCATTGACTTCCTGTCCATCTGAAGGACCTGGGAGATGCCACCATCAACTTCCTGTCCGGCTGAGACCTTCCTGGAGATGCCACCACTGAATTCCTGTCCAGCTGAGCCCCCACCAGTCATTGTGGGGACCATCATAGGTTCTGCCACCATCAACCTCATCTCCAACCAAGACCCCCTGGAGATGCCACCATCAATTTTCACCCCAGCTGCGACCTCCTGTCATTGTGGGGACCATCCACCATCGAATCCCTCCCAAAGTGAGACCCTGGGGACCCCAGACCCTGCCCCACCCTCTCCCAGCCCCCCTTTAACTGGAATTTGCCTCATGACCCCCCCATCCCCCATCCAGGACTCTTGGGGATCATCCATGGACAACTGGGGGTGTCCCCTGTCCCCTTGGGTGGGTTCATGGAGGGGACTTGGGCTCCTGGCCCTATTCCCAATGGGATTTTCTTCCTTCCCGAGGTAGGATTTTGTACTTTAACCCCCCACAGGCATGTAAGATATCTTTATATTTATATATATATATATATATATATATATAGGCACATAAAACCTCCTGAAACTGCTCCTGGTCCTTGTACCACGAGGAAAAAAAAACAGGAAAAGAGGGAAAAAAAAAAAAAACAGGAAAAACCAGGAAAACCAAGGAAAAAAAAAGAGAAAAACAGGGGAAAACCCAAAAAAAGAGGCGCTGGCAGCAACACGAGGACATGGCCGGGGACACGGCCCCAACCCCGGAGCCACAGGGAACTCCCCGCTCCCGCCCCACATTCCACAGGCAAAATTCCTCCCCAGCCCAGGAAGGAGGAAAATTCCCACCCCGAGAGGCACAATTCCCCCAAAAACCCCCCCGGGGCTGCGGGGTGAGGGCGAAGCAGCAGCAGCAGCAGCAACAAGGCGGGGGGGGAGGGGTCCCCCTGCCCACTTTGGGGACCGTCCTGCGCTTTGGGGACTTTGGGGACCCGTCGTGGGGGCTGTGGGGACCCCCGGGGTGGGGTTTGGGGTCAGTCGAAGCCGTGCCAGTCGCTCTGCTCCGAGTCGTATTCCAGCTCGGCTCCCACGCAGCGCACCCCGTCCAGGAGCATCGGCGTCCCGTGGTGGCGGTCTGGGGACATCGGGGGACGTGGCTCAGGGACAGCTCTCTGTCGCTTAGGGGAGGGTGGAAACGCCCCTTTTTAGGGGGTTTAGGGGGTTTTAGGGTCGCATGGGTTCGTCCATCCCAGCGATGCCACCATTGGGTGGGGGATGTGTTGTCCCTTGTCCTCGTGTCACCGCTGTGGTCACTGCCCAGGGGTGGTGACAACCTCAGGGGGCACAGGGGGCTGGGGGTGGCTGGGATATGGGGTGGGGGACAGGTGTTGGGGTTTATGGGGAGGGTCCCAGGGATGGGGGGGGGGGGGACCACCCAGGAATAAGAAGGATCCCAGAGATTGGGGGGTTCCAGGAATTGGGGGCTCCCAGGGACAGGTGGGACTCAGCCAGGCACAGCGGCCCTGGGGACATTGGGGTCACCCTCCACCCCCTCCCTCCACCCCTTCCCGAGGCTCTCCTCAACCTCTGGGCTGGGGAATTTCTGGGGTGAAATCCCTCACTTTGGGCAATTCCTCAGCAGTGCCCAAGAGCTGGGACAGCACCATGGCTGAACTGGGACAACTGGGCGAGACGGGCTGGGCCTGGGGGGTGGGGAGGGAACACGGAGGGACCCCAGGACCCGCCAGAGCTCCTTACCCATGACCCGGGCCTGGACGGTGACCTTGACGTGGCCGGGGCCGTGTCCGGCCAGGAGCAGCTCCTCCCTCAGCACCCCCTCCTTGTGCGCCGTGTACTCGCAGCGCACGCTGTGCCCTGGGAACGGGACATGGAGGGGCTGCCTGAGCCCTGCCTGTGCCTGAGCCCTGCTTGTGCCTGCCTGAGCCCTGCCTGTGCCTGAGCCCTGCCTGTGCCTGCCTGAGCCCTCCCTGCCCTGCCTGAGCCCTCCCTGCCCTGCCTGAGCCCTGCCTGTGCCTGAGCCCTGCCTGTGCCTGCCTGAGCCCTCCCTGCCCTGCCTGAGCCCTCCCTGCCCTGCCTGAACCCTGCCTGTGCCTGCCTGAGCCCTCCCTGCTCTGCCTGAGCCCTCCCTGCTCTGCCTGAGCCTTCCTGTCCTACCTGAGCCCTCCCTGCCCTGCCTGAGCCCTCCCTGCCCTGCCTGTGCCTTCCTGTCCTTCCTGAGCCCTGCCTGTGCCTGCCTGAGCCCTCCCTGCCCTGCCTGAGCCCTCCCTGCCCTGCCTGTGCCTTCCTGTCCTTCCTGAGCCCTCCTTGCTCTGCCTGAGCCCTCCCTGTCCTTCCTGAGCCCTCCCTGCTCTGCCTGAGCCCTCCCTGCTCTGCCTGAGCCTTCCTGTCCTACCTGAGCCCTCCCTGCCCTGCCTGAGCCCTCCCTGCCCTGCCTGTGCCTTCCTGTCCTTCCTGAGCCCTCCCTGCCCTGCCTGAGCCCTCCCTGCCCTGCCTGAGCCCTCCCTGCCCTGCCTGTGCCTTCCTGTCCTTCCTGAGCCTTCCCTGCCCTGCCTGAGCCCTCCCTGCCCTGCCTGAGCCCTGCCCTGCCTGAGCCCTCCCTGCTCTGCCTGAGCCCTCCCTGCCCTGCCTGAGCCCCTTCCCTGCCCTTCCTGAGCCCTCCCTGCCCTGCCTGAGCCCCTTCCCTGCCCTGCCTGAGCCCCTTCCCTGCCCTTCCTGAGCCCTCCCTGTCCTTCCTGAGCCCTCCCTGCCCTGCCTGCACCTTCCCTGCCCTGCCTGAGCCTTTCCTGAGCCCTCCCTGTCCTTCCTGAGCCTTCCCTGCCCTGACTGTACCTGCTTTACTCTGCCTCTCCTTTCCCTGCCCTGCCTGAGCCTTCCTGATCCCGCCTGAGCCAGAGCCTGAGCCCTCCCATCCTTCCCGCCCTGCCTGAGCATTCCCTGCCCTGCCTGAATCTGCCTGCACTTTTCCTGAACCTTCCCTGCCCTCCCTGAACCTTCCCTGCCCTCCCTGCTCCTTCCCTGCCCTCCCTGCTCCTTCCCTGCCCTGCCCGAACCTTCCCTGCCTGAGCCCTTCCCATCCTTCCCACCCTGCCCGAATATTCCCTGCCTGTGCCCTCCCTGCTCTGCCCGTCCCCTCCCTGTACCCCCCACACTCCATCCACGTCCCCCCCAGAGCTCTTGGGGGCCCCCCCAGGGCTCCTTCCCCTTGCACCAGGCTGGGGAATCCGGCCCCGATCCCCATCCCGATCTCGGGTCCCAGTCCCGGTCCCGCTCTCGGCTCCAATCATCGGCCCCAGTCCCGATCCCGATTCCAGCCTCGATCCCGGTCCCAGTGCCGGCCCCAGTCGTGGCTCTGATCCCAGTCCCGATCCCGGTCCCAGTGCCGGCCCCAGTCGTGGCTCTGATCCCAGTCCCGATCCCGGTCCCAGTGCCGGCCCCAGTCGTGGCTCTGATCCCAGTCCCGATCCCGGTCCCAGTGCCAGCCCCAGTCGTGGCTCTGATTCCAGTCTCGATCCCAATCCCAATCCCAGCCCTAATTGGGAATCTCCAAACAAACCCTAAAGCGCTTTCTTGGGGTGAAGCCAGCGGCGGGTGGGAAAAGCCCTGTCCCCACTACCGGGAGGTGACACCGGGCACGGCCCCGCCCCGTCCCTACTGCCGGGAGGTGACACCGAGCGCGCCCCGAGGGGACAGGGATGTGGGAACCAGCATCCATTGGCTGTGGGACAACTGGGATGGGACCGAGGTGGCCCCAGGGACCTGCGGTGTCCTCGGAGTGTCCCCAAAGAGCTGCCACCCAGCCCAGGGTGACGTTCAGCTGTCCCCAGGCACGGCCCCGCTCCCGGATCCCACGGATGTGGCAGCCCCCAACTGTCCCCAAAGTGGAGGTTGGCACCTCTTGGAGCAAACCCTGTCCCTGTCCTTCTGGAAAAAACCTTGTCCCTGTCCTTGCCCTGTCCCTGTGTCCCCCTGGAGCCAATCCTGTCCCTGTCCCCTTGGAGAAAACCCTGTCCCGGTCTCTGTCCCCCTGAAGCAAACCCTGTCCCCCTGGAGAAAATCTTGTCCCTGTCCTTGCCCTGTCCCTGTGTCCCCTGGAGCAAATCCTGTCTCTGTCCCCTTGGAGCCAATCCTGTCCCTGTCCCGCTGAAGAAAACCTTGTCCCTGTCCTTGCCCTGTCCCTGTCCCCTCTGGAGCAAACCCTGTCCTGGTCTCTGTCCCCCTGGAGAAAACCCTGTCCCTGTCCTGCTGGAGCCAATCCTGTCCCTGTCCTGCTGGAGAAAATCTTGTCCCTGTCCCCCTGGAACCAGTCCTGTCCCTGTTCGCTTGGAGAAAACCTTGTCCCTGTCCTTGCCTTGTCCCTGTCCCTCTGGAGCCAAATCTGTCCCTGTCCCCTTGCAGCAAACCCTGTCCCGGTCTCTGTCCCACTGGAGAAAATCTTGTCCCTGTCCCTGCCCTGTCCCTGTGTCCTCTGGAGCCAATCCTGTCCTCGTCCCCTTGCAGCAAACCCTGTCCTGGTCTCTGTCCTGCTGGAGAAAACCCTGTCCCTGTCCCACTGGAGCCAATCCTGTCCCTGTCCCCTTGGAGAAAACCCTGTCCCGGTCTCTGTCCCCCTGAAGCAAACCCTGTCCCCCTGGAGAAAATCTTGTCCCTGTCCTTGCCCTGTCCCTGTGTCCCCTGGAGCAAATCCTGTCCCTGTCCCCTTGGAGCCAATCCTGTCCCTGTCCCGCTGGAGCAAACCCTGTCCCTGTCCCTCTGGAAGAAACCTTGCCCTGTCCTTGCCCTGTCCCTGTGTCCCCTGGAGCAAATCTTGTCCCTGTCCCGTCTGGAGCACACACTGTCCTTGTTCCCATCCTCTGGAGCCAATCCTGTCCCTGTCCCCCTGCAGAAAACCTTGTCCCTGTCCTTGCCCTGTCCCTGTCCCCTCTGGAGCAAACCCTGTCCTGGTCTCTGTCCCCCTGGAGAAAACCCTGTCCCTGTCCTGCTGGAGCCAATCCTGTCCCTGTCCTGCTGGAGAAAATCTTGTCCCTGTCCCCCTGGAGCCAGTCCTGTCCCTGTTCGCTTGGAGAAAACCTTGTCCCTGTCCTTGCCTTGTCCCTGTCCCTCTGGAGCCAAATCTGTCCCTGTCCCCTTGCAGCAAACCCTGTCCCGGTCTCTGTCCCACTGGAGAAAATCTTGTCCCTGTCCCCCTGGAGCCAATCCTGTCCCTGTCCCCTTGGAGCAAACCCTGTCCCTGTCCCCTTGGAGCAAACCCTGTCCGGGTCCCTGTCCCCCTGGAGCCAATCCTGTCCCTGTCCCCTCTGGAGCAAACCCTGTCCCGGTCTCTGTCCCCCTGGAGAAAACCCTGTCCCTGTCCCTGTCCCGGTCCCTGTCCCACTGGAGAAAATCTTGTCCTTGTCCCCCTGGAGCCAACCCTGTCCCTGTCCCACTGGAGAAAATCTTGTCCTTGTCCCCCTGGAGCCAACCCTGTCCCTGTCCCCTTGCAGCAAACCCTGTCCCTGTTCCCCTGGAGCCAACCCTGTCCCTGTCCCCTTGCAGCAAACCTTGTCCCTGTCCCCCTGGAGCCAACCCTGTCCCTGTCCCTGTTCTTTGTCAGGGTCTGGAGTCCCCTCACCCAGAGACCCCCTCCCCCCAGGAAAAGAAAACCCCAACAACAACAAAATAACGGGATTTGGGGACATTGGGGACCCTGGGAGCGAGGAATTGTCACCTCCTCGGGACACCTGGGTGTGACCTCCCCCCTCCCGCTGGAAAAGAGCCGGATCCGGGCTGGGGACACTGGGGACGAGGAGGGGACACGGTACCTTCTGGCAGGGAGGTGACACTGGTGACGCGCAGGTTGGGGTTGGGGACAGGGAGGGGACAAACGTCCCTGCCCAGCCTCGGCACGGGGGGCAGCAGGAAGGTGATCTCGTACTTGTGTAGGATCTTCAGGAATCCCACCTGGAAAACCGGGATATGGGGGGGGGGGGGGGGGGGGGGGGGGTGACACCACGGCTGGGATGCCATTGTCACCCCCCCTTGGGGACAAGGGACACTCGAGAGTCCCCAGGAAGGTGGGGACAGCACCTGGAGAGGAGGAATTTTATCCTAAATATTCCCACTGCTAAATCCCGGGGGGAATTTGTGCCCTAAAAAATTCGGGGAATAATAAATAGGAAATAATTTAGGGAACGACAGGAATAATTTAGGAAATAAATCAGGAAAAGATAACAAAGCCGGTGATTTTGCACCAAAAAAACGCAGGAAAAATAAGGAATTTTGGGACAAAATTCTGGGAATGACGACCCGTGGATGTCACGGGAGCAGGGAGAGGTTTTCCAGCCTTTCCTGGAAAAGGCAGGAGCGCAGCTTCCCATGGAATTTCTCCACTGCCGTGATGAAAACCAGAGCCCTCCGGAGCTTTGGAAAAATCCATTTTGGGAAGGGAGCGAGCTGGGATCCCGAGGGTGGAATTCCCAAAAAATCTCCCACGGGCTGGGATCATCCCAAAAAGCTGGAAAAGGATCCAGAGATCCTAAACCCAAAGGGGCTCCAGGAGAGCTGCAGAGGGACTGGGGCCAAGGCCTGGAGGGCCAGGAGGCAGGGAATGGCTTCCCAGTGGGAAAGGGGAGCTTGGGCTGGGATGTTGGGAAGGAATTGCTGGCTGGGAGGGTGGGGAGGGGCTGGGCTGGAATTGCCAGAGCAGCTGGGGCTGCCCCTGGAAGTGTCCGAGGAACCGGGATGAGCTCCAAGCTCTTTCCCCCCTCCCAAATTCTGGGATTTATCCCTTTAAAACCCCAGGAAAAAAACCCCCAGGATCTCCTTTCCCCAGCCACATCCCAACGCCGCCAGTCCCTCCCTGTCCCCCCACGTCCCCGTGGGTGGCACTGCCACCCCCTCATCCCTACGGATCACGTGCCGGGCCTCCGGGTGAGAAAACAACAACAGCCGCCCCCGGCAGCGCCGGATTTGGGATTTGGGATGGAATTCCGGCCTCCCGCGCCCGCCACGAGGCTCTGACTCAGCGCTGGTGGCAGCTGCAGGTGCCACACGTTGGTGGCACCGCGGGTGGCTCCTCGTCCCCTCCGCTGGCATCGCCCCCGGAGCCGCTCGGAGCCGGCGGCACCCACGGGAATGTGGCCGGGATAACCGGGAATGGCCACGGTGGCACCCAGCGTCCCCAAAACGGGGCAGAGGGGACGGTGCCACGCGTGCCCGGTGGCACCCCAAAGCCACCGGGACGCGGCGCTGGATTTGGGGGGACAAGCGGGACAATCCCGGTGATGCCGGGAGCACCCCTAGGGAAGGACACGGAATTCTGGGCTGGGAACGCCTCAAAATCTGGGAATTTTCGGGAGTTGGCGGCCCCAGAGTCCCCAGGGGAGGGTGACATCCCCCTGCTGTCCCTTTGTCCCGCACCTTGACCAGGAAGTGGCCGTCCTTGTCCTGGGTCACCATCACGGCCGAGTCGTGCAGCTGCTCCTGGAAGTGGACGTGGCCGTGGGTCCCCTCCTGGGGGTGGCCCTGGGTCCCCTCCTGGGGGTGGCCCTGGGTCCCCTCGGGGGCGAAGCGCACTCCTGTCCCCTTGCCCTTGGTGCCTGCAGGTGACAAAGCCCCCGGTCACAGCCGTGTCCCCAAGAGGGGTGGCCTCACGTTGGGGGAGCGTGGTGGCACCAGGAGGGGCTTCCTTGTCACCCTTGCCCTGTGTCACCTGGGACAGAAGTGACCTGTGGTGACAGCCAGGTCCTCTCCCAGCAGGGACCGGCCACCAGCCCACGTCCAGAGGGTCCCCAAGTGTCCCCAAGTGTCCCCAGGCTCGGCAGACTCCGCTTCCTCTTGGGATGCCCTCAGGACAAGTGACACGGGCTGGGGACACAGGGACACGGGGACACAGGTGGCCATAGGGACACAGGTGACCAGTGGCCACCTCCGAGCAGGGACCGGCCACCAGCCCATGTCCAGAGGGTCCCCAAGTGTCCCCAGGCTTGGCAAACTCTGCTCCCTCTTGGGATGCCCTCAGGACAAGTGACACGGGCTGGGGACACAGGGACACGGGGACACGGGGACACAGGTGGCCAGTGGCCACCTCCGAGCAGGCACCGGCCACCAGCCCACGTCCAGAGGGTCCCCAAGTGTCCCCAAGTGTCCCCAGGCTTGGCAGACTCCGCTCCCTCCTCGGCCTGAGCGGTGCCACGGGCAGGTGGCACGGGCAGGTGGCACGGGCAGGTGGCACGGCTGTGACAAGGCCAGCAGGACAAGGGCCACCAACTTGGGGACAGCGCTGTCCCCAGAGAGGCCCGAATCCCGTGGGATTTTCCACGTGCGCCGCTTCCATGGAAAATCCGCCCCTTCCTCCTCCTCCCCCTCCTCCTCCTCCTCCTCCTCCTCCTCCTCCTCCTCCTCCTCCTCCTCCTCCTCCTCCTCCTCCCGCCGAGCCGCGGCCCCGCTCCCAGCTGGCAGCAGATTGTCACCGCCGCCAGCAGCAGATTGTCGCCTCCCTTGTCGCCTGAAGAAAAGGCTCTTTGTGCCCGCAGCGCCGGGAATCCCGGGATTTAATGAGCCGGGATTTAATGAGCCGGGAATTGACGAGCCGGGTTTAAGGTCCCGCCATTGTTCGGCCCCAAATCCCCTCCCGCACTCGGGGAGGGGGGGACGGAACACGCGGTGACACCGCGGGGACACGCGTGGGGACCCTCCTGGGTGGCACCGCGGCGATCCCAAAGGATCTGCGCGGATCCCAAATCCCGATGCCAGCCCGGGAATCTCGATCGCAAACCCTGATAATCCTAAATGAGCTTTTGGTGGCACTTTGGTGGCACTTGGGGACAGCGCGAGGGTGCCCTGGCCACCCCCTCCCGGGCACGGACCCTCTGGAAAAAGTGGGACTGGAGCAGGAGGAAAGTGGGAATTCCCCCCGGGGACAGGCAGGGAATCCGCTGGATCTGGGATTTATGGGATCAGGGAATCCCTTGGATCTGGGATTTATGGGATCAGGACCTGCTGGATCTGGGATTTATGGGAGGAGGGAATCCCTTGGATCTAGGATTTATGGGAGCAGGGAATTCGCTGGATCTGGGATTTATGGGATCAGGACCTGCTGGATCTGGGATTTATGGGATCAGGGAATCCCTTCGACCTGAGATTTATGGGAGCAAGGGAATTCGCTAGATCTGGGATTTATGAGATCGGGGAATCCCTTGGATCTGGAATTTATGGGATCAGGACCTGCTGGAGCCTCGGGGTCACCGTGTCCCCCCAAAGGGGGCTCAGGGTCCCCTCCAGGATGCCCCCAACCCTTCGTTCCCGGGAATGAGGAGGCTCCCGGGGCTTTCCCGGCCCCATTCCCGCCGGGATAGAGCCGCCCCCAGCCCCATTCCCACGGAAAATCCCGGAGCACAAAGGAGACGGAGCCCCACAAAGATTCCTCGGGATTTGTCTCACCCCGAAGCCCTTTTGGGGTCCCTCAAATCCCTGGAGAGGGGCAGAGGGACCCCAAAAGCTGAGCCAGGGACAGAAGCGACCCCAAAACCTCCGGGAAACCCCTCAAATCCCTGGATTCAGGCAGAGGGGACTCTAAAAGCTCCGGGAAATCCCCCAAATCCCTGGATCCGGGCAGGGCCGGGGGACAGGGAGGGGACACGGGGACTCACTCACCCTTGCCGGCCGTCGCCATCTGTCCCCTCCGCCGTCCGCCGTTGTCGCTGTCCCCAAATTCAGCGGCCGGGGGGCATCGTCCGGGAATGCTGCGGGAATGGGGTGGGAATGGGATGGAAACGGGAAGGCGCCGATCCCTTCCCGTTCCCATCCCATTGCGGGGACAGTGGTGGCCCCGTGGTGGCCCCGTGGTGGCCCCGAGGTGGCCCCGAGGTGGCCGCGATCCTGGCGGGGAGGAGCCTGCGACAACGCCAGGGCCTGGAATGGGAATCGCCTCATCCCAAATCTCCGGGAAAAGAGGGAATTCGCACCCCGCGCGTGCCTCGGTTTCCCCCTTTTCCTCCCCCCCCTCCCCTCCCAAAACCTCTCCCAGGTTTGGGAATCTTTTCCAGGCTGGAAGGAGCAGCGCAGATCCCAAATTTGGAGCTGTCCCCAAATCGCTTTTCCCGGGATAACGGCGCACGGGAATTCGGGATGTGACATCCCAAAAATCCCCGGGATGGAACTGTGAGGGTCAAACCACCTCCTCCTCCTCCTTGGGATCGCCTCGTGCAAGGACGCGGGACCGGGAATGCCGGCAGGAATTGGGAAGCGGGAGCCCCATGGAAAAAAAAAACCCAAAATTTTGGGAAAAACGGCACAAAACAAAGCCGAGCTGGAAGGAGGGGAGCCTCTCCCGGAGGGAAAATCCCGGGATTTGGGGGCGTCTCAAGCCACACTGGGCGGGAGGGGGGGGGGCAGAGCTGTCAGCAAACCCCAGGATCGGGGTGACAGCGGGAGGGGACCCCAGGAGGCGACACCGCGAGGGGACACCGGGCTCGGGTTTGTCGCCCCCTCCCCTTTCCCGAGCGCTCCCAGCCCCGTTTGACCTCCACCATCACCCGCGGCCCGCCAGCCCCTCCGCGGGGGTCCCCCGGTCCCTCCGCGCCCCTCCCGATGTCCCCGATGTCCCCCGATGTCCCCCCGATGTCCCCCCGATGTCCCCCCGATGCCGCCATCCCCCGCTCACCCCGCCGCTCCCGCTGCCCGCTTCCCGCTGCCGGGACACGCCCCCTTGGCTTCTATTGGCTGCTGCGCCCCCACCTCGCTCTTCTATTGGTCGGTGCCCACGCCGGTCACGCCTCCAGGCCACGCCCCCGGCAGCGCTTCCCGGGCGTTACCAAGGGGCGGGATTGTTGCTAAGGGGCGGGGCTAAGGGAGAGGCAGCCAATGGCAGCAGGGCGCGCGTGCCGCGGGGCGCCCCCTCGTGGGCGGCGGGGGGAGGCGCGGGGGGCGTTGCCATGGGAACGGGGAGGGGCGGGGAGGGGCGGGGGAGGGGCTGAGGCTTCCCTTGCCTGAATCCCTTCCCTAAATCCCTTCCCTGAATCCCTTCCCTGAATCCCCTCCCTGAATCCCCTCCCTGAATCCCTTCCTTGAATCCCCTCCCTGAATCCCTTCCCTAAATCCCTTCCCTGAATCCCTTCCCTGAATCCCTTCCTTGAATCCCCTCCCTGAATCCCTTCCCTAAATCCCTTCCCTGAATCCCTTTCCTGAATCCCTTCCTTGAATCCCCTCCCTGAATCCCTTCCCTAAATCCCTTCCCTGAATCCCTTTCCTGAATCCCTTCCCTGAATCCCTTTCCTGAATCCCTTCCCTGAATCCCCTCCCTGAATCTGTTCCATTCCCTTCCCTAAATCCCTTCCCTAAATCCCTTCCCTGAATCCCCTCCCTGAATCCCTTCCCTGAATCCCTTCCCATTTCATCTCATCCCATCTCAACTCCATCCCATCCATCTCATCCCAAACCATCCCAATTCCTTCCCCTCCCATCCCCATGGATCCCCATCCCATCCCATCCCATCCCATCCCATCCCATCCCATCCCATCCCATCCCATCCCATCCCATCCCATCCCATCCCATCCCCATGGATCCCATCCCATTCCCATGGATCCCATCTCATTCCCATTCCCATTCCCATTCCCATCCCATCCCATCCCATCCCATCCCATCCCATCCCACCCCATCCCATGGATCCCATCCCATTCCCTGGTGACTGCTCATCCTGGGAATGTCCAGCCCCATCCTTCCTGTCCCCATCCCGACCTCCGCGTCATTCCCACTGGGATAGGGGACAGGGAACAGGGACCGGCACCGGGACACGGCGAATGCCGACAATTCCCATCTGGAGAGCACCAGGATTGTCCCCCGGGAATGCCGGGGGGACAGGGGGGTCAGGGGACACGTGAGGGACAGAGGGGACACGTGAGGGACAGAGGGGACAGTGCCACCCCCGCGGGGCTGCTCCAGCTGCTGGAACGCTTAAAAACCTGGGATCCGCATTCCCAGGAAACCGGGATCTGGACTCCAAGGGATTCCCCAGAGCCCCAGCTGTGTCCTTGGCACCGGCGCGGTGACATCACACGGCTTGTCCCCAAGGGAGGGGACACCAGGGCCTGGCTTGTCCCCACCCCCATCCCCCCATTGGCCGGAAATTCCAGCTTTTCCCTAAAAAGCCGCTCTGGCACAGGGACGGTCCCCGGAGCCACCGCTGGCCGTGTCCCCGAGGCTGGGGGATGTCACCTGGGGGGGACACGGGGGATGACAGCGTCACCTCCCGGCACCGGGCGCGGATTTGCTCGGGGATTACAAAAACAATGGGATTTGGGAAGGGATTAAATCCCGGCGGCCACTGCGACCACTGCGGTGTCCCCAGGGTGTCCCCAGGGTGTTCCCACACTGCCAGGGTGTCCCCACACTGCCATCCTCTCCCTGCTGTCCCTCTCTGATGTCCCCACAGTGTCCCCACACTGTCATCCCCACTCTGATGTCCCCATGCTTGTCCCCCCTCCCACACTGATGTCCCCACAGTGATGTCCCCTCCCTGTCCCCACTCTGCTGTCCCCACAGTGTCCCTACACTGCTGTCCCCACACTGATGACCCCAAGTTCCTGTCCCCATGCTGATGTCCTCACCATGAAGTCCCCACAGTGTCCCCACAGTGATGTCCCCCACCCTGCCACCCCCTCAGGGATGTCCCCATGCTGGTGTCCCCGCTCCCACACTGATGTCCCCACAGTGATGTCCCCACGCTGCTGTCCCCTCCCTGTCCCCACTCTGCTGTCCCCACACTGATGACCCCAAGTTCCTATCCCCACGCTGATGTCCCCACTCTGATGCCCCCACCATGAAGTCCCCACAGTGACGTCCCCCACCCTGCCACCCCCTCAGGGATGTCCCCATGCTGGTGTCCCCCCTCCCACACTGATGTCCCCACCCTGATTTCTCCCCTCTGATGTCCCCACTGTGTCCCTGCCCTGACGTCCTCACGCCAATGTCCCTCACAGTGTCCCCACACTGATGTCCCCTCCCTGCTGTCCCCACACTGATGTCCCCATGGTGCCACCTCCACGCTGCTGTCCCCACTCTGATGTCCCCACGGCATCCCCATGGTGTCCCCAGGCTGCTGTCCCCCCCCGATGTCTCCACTCTGGTGTCCCCCCCGATGTCCCCACTCTGATGTCCCCGTGGTATCCCCACCCTGCTGTCTGTTCCCTGATGTCCTCACGCTACTGTCCCCCACAGTGTCCCCACACTGCCATCTCCACCCTGCCACCCCCACCCTGCTGTCCCCACAGGGATGTCCCCATGCTGCTGTCCCCTTCCCTCATGTCCTCACGCCAGTGTCCCCACTGTATCCCCATGGTGCCATCCCCACAGTGTCCCCACCCTGATGTCCCCACAGTGTCCCCACAGGGATGTCCCCACAGTGTCCCCACACCGCTGTCCTCACCCTGCTGTCCCCACCCCGATGTCCCCACAGTGTCCCCACCTTGATGTCCCTGCCCTGACGTCCTCACACCCATGTCCCCCGCAGTGTCCCCACTGTGTCCCCTCATTGCCATCTCCACGCTGCTGTCCCCACCCCACTGTCCCCACGGTGCCATCCCCGCGGTGCCATCCCCGCCCTGCTGTCCCCACAGTGTCCCCACCCCTGTCCCCGCTGTCCCCTCACTCCCGCTCTCACCCCGGCCAAGATCCAACACTTTAATCCCAGAGCCGGAGCCGCGCCGGGAACTGCGCGAACTGGGAGCCACTGGGAACCACTGGGAGCCACTGGGGGCCACTGGGGGCCACTGGGGCCGGCCCCGGGCCGCCACCGCGGTGTCACCCGGTGGTGGCAGCGGTGTGGCTGTCGCCTGTCAGCGCCGCTGGCCCTGGAGCTGCTGCAGCTGCCGGCTCAGGTCGTCGATGCGGACGTTCTTGAGGAGCAGGAGCTGCTCCAGCCGCCCCACCTTGGCCTGCAGGATCTGGGATTCCCCAGGGATTTGGGGCCGCAAATCCCAAATCCCGAAATCCCGAAATCCCAAGCCCATCCCCGAGGGATTTGGGGCCGCAAATCCCGAATCCCGAAATCCCAAACCCATCCCCGAGGGATCTGGGGCCGCAAATCCCGAATCCCGAAATCCCAAACCCATCCCCGAGAGATCTGGGGCCGCAAATCCCGAAATCCCAAACCCATCCCCGGGGGGTCCTCCCGGCACAGGGGATGAGGGGAGAGGGAATTTTGTTTTTTTTTTTTTTCCAAGCGGGGAATTGAGGTGGGTGAGAAGACGCGATGGATTTGGGGTTCTAAGAGCAGCCCCCTTTCCCCCCAAAAAATGGGAATCCCAGATATCCCGCTTTTCCCACCCCGGATAGCCCACGGAATTCCCAATATTTACATCTCCGGCGGAAAAAAAACCCCGAATTTCAGGGGAAATTTGAGGGACCGGGAAAAGCAGGGAGAAGAGGGACAGGGAGAAGGGGGGAAGAGGGGATCGGGAAAAGCCGGGAAGGAGGGACTGGGAAAAGCCGGGAAAAGCCGGGAAAAGCTGGAAAGAAGGGATCGGGAAAAGCCAGGAAAGAGGGACTGAGAAAAGAGGGGAAGGGGGAGAGGGAAAAGCCGGGAAGAAGGGATCGGGAAAAGCCGGGACGAGGGGAACGGGAAAAGCCGGGAAAGCCGGGAAAAGCCGGGAAAAGCTGGGAAAAGCTGGGAAGAAGGCATCGGGAAAACCCAGGAAGGAGGGACTGGGAAAAGCCGGGAAAAGCCGGGAAAAGCTGGGAAGAAGGGATCGGGAAAAGCTGGGAAGAAGGGATCGGGAAAAGCCGGGAAGGAGGGACAGGGAAAAGGCAGTGAAAGCCGGGAAGAGGGGATCGGGAAAAGCCAGGAAGGAGAGACAGGAAAAAGCCGGGAAAAGAGGGGAAGGGAGAGAGGGAAAAGCCGGGAAGAAGGGATCGGGAAAAGCCGGGACGAGGGGACAGGGAAAAGCCGGGAAAAGCCGGGAAAGAGGGACACGGAAAATCTTAAGGAAGAAGGGACAGGGAAAAACCGGGAAAAGCCGGGAAATGCCGGGAAGGGGGGATAGGGAAAAGCCGTGAAAAGCTGGGAAGAGCCGGGAAGAGGAGACATGGAAAAGCCGGGAAGAAGGGCAGGGGGACAGGACAGGGTCGCGTGGGTCCCCCCGAGCTGTCCCCGCGCATCCAGTGTCCTTGCCAGCGGGATTTGGGATGGGCTCACCTGGATCGTGTCCCGCGCCAGCTGCAGCGCCTGCTCGCGCTCCGCCAGCTGCTGCCGCATGTCCCCAGGGCCACCCCCGGGCGGGATTGTCGCCTCCCTGGCGCGGCGACGGGGACGTGGGGACAGGCACTGAACCCCCCCTGAGGGCCGGAGGGGAAAGGGGGGGTCCCCAAATCCTGGCCCCCGATCCCATGGGAATGTCCTGATCTCCGTAGGGACCCGCGGGGACACGCAGAGACACCAGGGTGATCCCCGAACGCCACAGGGACCCCCAGACCCCCACAGTGAGCCCCGAATGACCACGGTGACTCTCAGACCCCACAAGAACCCCATGACCACTGCAGTGACCCTCAACTTCACAGTGACCTCCAAACCCCACAGTGACCCCAAGATACCCACAGGGACCCCCTGACGCCCACAGGGACCCCCAAACCACCACAGTGACCCCAAGACACCCACAGGGACCCCCAAACCACCACAGGGACCCCCAAACCCCCACAAGGACCCCCAGACACCCTTGGGGACATCCAAACCCCACAGGGACTCCCTGCCCCCCCCCCAGTGACCCCATAAAGACCCCCTGACACCAAGAGGGTCCTGTTCCCTGCCCAGCCCTCACCTGTCAGTCCTCTCCTGGCTGCAGCCCCTTCCCAAATCACTCTGGACCTTGGGATGGCCTGGGAAATCCCACAGGGATGGGGTCACTGGCCGGGACACGGCTGTCCCCTCCCAGGCACCCCAAAAAGTCACAGTGGGGGGTTTTGGGATCCCTTTTGGGATCCCTACCTGTGTCCAGGTATCCGCCCTCCTCCAGCACTGCCAGCTCTGCTGGGGGCTGCGGGGAGAGGCAGGAAAACCCCTGGAGCACCCGGGATACCTGGGACAACCCCGGCCACCAGCCCAGGTGGCTCCAAGCCCCAGTGTCCAGCCTGGCCTTGGACATTCCCAGGGATCCAGGGGCAGCCCCAGCTGCTCTGGCAATTCCAGCCCAGCCCCTCCCCACCCTCCCAGCCAGCAATTCCTTCCCAACATCCCAGCCCAAGCTCCCCTTTCCCACTGGGAAGCCATTCCCTGCCTCCTGGCCCTCCAGGCCTTGGCCCCAGTCCCTCTGCAGCTCTCCTATTCAGGTGTCCACATCCCATCCCAGTGTCCATATCCCATCCCTGTGTCCATTCCCAGTGTCCATATCCCACCCCAGTGTCCATATCCCACCCCAGTGTCCATATCCCATCCCTGTGTCCATTCCCAGTGTCCATATCCCATCCCAGTGTCCATATCCCATCCCTGGTGTCCATAACCCATCCCTGTGTCCATATCCCATCCCAGTGTCCACATCCCATCCATTCCCATGCAGGGACACCTTCCCCTATCCCAGGTTGCTCCAAGCCCCATCCAACCTCTCCTGGGACACTCCCAGGGATGGGAGGATGGGACACCCTTGGAATTCCCCATTCCCAGGAATTCCTTACCTTCCCGTTCTCTCCCTTCCTCTGCCTCTGCCTCTCCTGGATTTTCTCCCGCAGGAGCTGCAGGAGCTGCTCGGCCGTTCCCGGCCGGCTCTGGACCAGCTGCTGGATCATCTCCTCTGGGATGTGGAAATTCAGCTTACTCAGCACTTTCCTGGACACAGGGATGGGATATGGACATTGGGAATGGGATATGGACATTGGGAATGGGATATAGACACTGGGGTGGGATATGGACACTGGGGTGGGATATGGACATTGGGAATGGACACAGGGATGGGATATGGACACTGGGATGGGATATGGACACCAAGGGTGGGATATGGACACTGGGATGGGATATGGACACTGGGAATGGACACAGGGATGGGATATGGACACTGGGGTGGGATATGGACACAGGGATGGGATATGGACACTGGGAATGGACACAGGGATGGGATATGGACACTGGGATGGGATATGGACACAGGGATGGGATATGGACACTGGGATGGGATGTGGACACTGGGGTGGGATATGGACACAGGGATGGGATATGGACACTGGGATGGGATATGGACACTGGGAATGGACACAGGGATGGGATATGGACACTGGGATGGGATATGGACACAGGGATGGGATATGGGCACTGGGATGGGATATGGACACTGGGATGGGATATGGACACTGGGGTGGGATATGGACACAGGGATGGGATATGGACACTGGGATGGGATATGGACACTGGGAATGGACACAGGGATGGGATATGGACACTGGGAATGGACACAGGGATGGGATATGGACACTGGGATGGGATATGGACACAGGGATGGGATATGGGCACTGGGATGGGATATGGACACTGGGATGGGATATGGACACTGGGATGGGATGTGGACACTGGGGTGGGATATGGACACAGGGATGGGATATGGACACTGGGATGGGATATGGACACTGGGGTGGGATATGGACACTGGGAATGGACACAGGGATGGGATATGGACACTGGGATGGGATATGGACACAGGGATGGGATATGGACACTGGGATGGGATATGGACACTGGGAATGGACACAGGGATGGGATATGGACACTGGGGGTGGGATATGGACACTGGGATGGGATATGGACACAGGGATGGGATATGGACACTGGGATGGGATGTGGACACTGGGGTGGGATATGGACACAGGGATGGGATATGGACACTGGGGTGGGATATGGACACTGGGATGGGATATGGGCACCATGGATGGGATGTGGACACTGGGGTGGGATCAATAAAGCACCGTGGGGAGGTGACCGGGGGATACAGGGACACAGGGGGACACCAACCGCCAGGGTGGCACGCAAGGTGGCCCCGTGGGCACACAGAGCTGTCGGACCGTGGCGAACATGAGGACACTGCCCACAGGACAGCTGGGGACACTGTGGGGACACCCCGCGGGGGGGGGGGGGATCACACGGAGGAGGTGGCACCCGTCCCTACCTGTTCAGGTGGCCCCAGTTGGCGACTTTCTGCGCCGTGGAGCTGGTGGGCACGAAGCTGTGCAGCTCCACCATGGACGGGAAGAAGAACTTCACCACCTCGGCTGCCAGCACTGCGGGGACAGCGGGGACACGCTGCGGGTGGCACCACCAGCGACACCCCGTCCCGGCCTCCCGCTGCCACCCCGCCGGGTCCCCCCAGTGCCAACCCCCGTCGCTGAAGTCGCGGGCGATGTTCCTGCGCGGCCGCGACAGTGGCACCGTGTCCAGCCAGCGGTACAGGGACACCAACGCAGTGTCCGGCCCCGGATCCGGCCACACGGCCGCCATGACGGGCTGGCCAGAGCGTCGCCGCTGCCATGGCAACGGGGGCGGGGCTTCATGGGAGCGTCGCGGTGCCATGGCAACGGGGGCGGGGCCTGCAGGGAGCGTCGCGGTGCCATGGCAACGGGGGCGGGGCTTTACGGCAGCGTCGCTGCTGCCATGGCAACGGGGGCGGAACGTGTAGGGAGCGTCGCGGTGCCATGGCAACGGGGTGGGGCCTGTAGGAAGAGTCTCTGTTGTCATGGCAACGAAGGCGGGGCTTAAAGTGAGCGTCTCAGTGCCACGGCAACGGGGGAGAGGCGTAAGGAGAGCGTCCTATTGCCATGGCAACGGGGTGGGATATGGACACTGGGGTGGGATATGGACACTGGGGTGGGATATGGACACCATGGATGGGATATGGACACTGGGACGGGATTTGGACACCGGGATGGAATATGGACTTTGGGAATGGGATATGGACACTGGGGGTGGGATATGGACATTGGGGTGGGATACGGACACTGGGGTGGGATATGGACACTAAGGATGGGATATGGACACTGGGATGGGATATGGACACTAGGATGGGATATGGACACTGGGATGGGATGTGGACACTAAGGATGGGATATGGACACCATGGATGGGATGTGGACACTGGGGTGGGATATGGACACTGGGGTGGGATATGGACACCAAGGATGGGATATGGACACCATGGATGGGATATGGACACTGGGATGGGATATGGACACTGGGATGGGATATGGACACTGGGATGGGATATGGACACGAAGGATGGGATATGGACACCATGGATGGGATATGGACACTGGGATGGGATATGGACACTGGGATGGGATATGGACATTGGGATGGGATATGGACATTGGGATGGGATATGGACACTGGGATGGGATGTGGACACTAAGGATGGGATATGGACACCATGGATGGGATATGGACACTGGCATGGGATATGATCCCCAGTCCCCTGTGGCTGCACCTCAGTTTCCCCGCCTTTCCCCTCCGGCGAGCACAGCAGCTTTATAACGGGGGGGTTTTGGGTTTCACCCCTTCTTTACCACCCCTACCTGCCCCCCTGGGGGGGTCGCAACTGCCACCCCCTCCCTGCCCCTTCCCCCAGCCATGTCACCCCCAGCCATGTCCCCTCTGGCCAGGCTGTGACCCCAAAATCCCGTCCTTCCATGTCCCCCCCTTGGTCCCCATTCGCTCCCCGCGCTTTAAGCCCCGCCCCTTTCCATCCCCGCCTTCCATTGGCTGCTGCACCCGTCAATCACCAGGCTCCGCTCCTCCCTTAACTCCGATCCTGCGCATTGAGCACTTCCGCACTCTCTCCCGCGCCCCGCCCTCCCCGCTCTTCTATTGGCTATATCTCCTGCCAATCTCTCTTCTAACCAATCAACCGCCGCTCCCCAGACGGCCCCGCCTCCCGCGCGCTCCCATTGGCTGGAACCGCCTACGTGTTTTGAATATAAACAGCGGCGCGGCGCTTGCCGCCCCCTGGCGGATGCGGCGCCGGCCAGGCGCGCTGGCGATGCGCTCCGGGACAGGCGACAGCGCGCGACGTATCGCGACATAGCGGCCCCACAGCGGCTCCTCAGCGACAGCCCGGGGACGCTGCCCGCAAGCTCTGCACCCCTGGGACCCCCCCCCCCCCAAAGCGGCGCCTCCGAGCGCTGCCCCCCCCCCGCGGGAGTTGGCACCCGTGTCCCCTCCGCCGCCGGTGACGTCAGAGCCCTTTGGGATTCCCTTTGGGATTCCCTTTGGGATTTCCCCCGCAGTTCCCTCTATTTTTGTCCCCCCTTTTCCTCCCTCTTTCCTCCCTTTTTTCTCTCCCCTTTCCTCCTTTTTATTCCCTTTCGCCTTCCCTTTTTTCCCTCTTTTAACTCACTTTTCCCCGCCCTTTCCCCCCTTTTTTTTCCTGTTTCCCCCCTTTCCTCTTTTTAAATTCCTTTTTTCCCTCCCCGCCTTTCTATTCCCTTTTCCTCTCCCTTTTCTTCCCCTTTTTTATTCCCTTCTCTTCCCTCTTTCTTCTTTCCCTTCCCTTCCCTTCCCTTCCCCCCTTTTTATTCCCTTCTCCCCTTTTTATTCCCTTCCCCCCTTTTTATTCCCCTTTTCCCCCCTTTTTATTCCCGTTTTCTCCCCCTTTTTCTTCCCCTTTTTCCTCCATTTTTCTTCCCCTTTTTCCTCCATTTTTCTTCCCCTTTTTCCTCCATTTTTCTTCCCCTTTTTCCTCCATTTTTCTTCCCCTTTTTCCTCCATTTTTCTTCCCCTTTTCCCTCCATTTTTCTTCCCCTTTTCCCTCCATTTTTCTTCCCCTTTTCCCTCCATTTTTCTTCCCCTTTTTCCTCCCTTTTTATTCCCCTTCCCCCCCCTTTTTATTCCCCTTTTCCCCCCCCTTTTTATTCCCCCTTTTCCCCCCTTTTTATTCCCTTTTTTCCCCCCTTTTTATTCCCCTTTTTCCCCCCCTTTTTATTCCCCTTTTTCCCCCCCTTTTTATTCCCCTTTTTCCCCCCCTTTTTATTCCCCTTTTTTCCCCCCTTTTTATTCCCCTTTTTTCCCCCCTTTTTATTCCCCTTTTTTCCCCCCCTTTTTATTCCCCTTTTTTTCCCCCCTTTTTATTCCCCTTTTTTCCCCCCTTTTTATTCCCCTTTTTTCCCCCCTTTTTATTCCCCTTTTTTCCCCCCTTTTTATTCCCCTTTTTTCCCCCCTTTTTATTCCCCTTTTTCCCCCCCTTTTTATTCCCCTTTCCCCCCCTTTTTATTCCCCCTTTTCCCCCCTTTTTATTCCCCTTTTTCCCCTTTTTTATTCCCCCTTTTTCCCCTTTTTTATTCCCCTTTTTTCCCCCTTTTTATTCCCCCTTTTAATTCCCATTTCCCCCCCTTTTTTGGGGGGGTTATTTTGTTTTTTTGGGTTTTTTGGAGGGGTTACTTGGATTTGTTTTGGCGTTTTGGGGTTTTGTTTCGTGTTTTTTGTTGTGTTTTGGGGATTTGTTTTGTTTTTTTAAGTTTTTTTGGGGTTATTTTATTTTGGGGGGTAATTTGGGGGTTTATTTGGGTTCTTTTAGGTTTGTTTTGGGGTTTTTTTTGGTTGTATTTTGGGGATTTGTTTTGGTTTTTTAAGTTTTTTTGGGGATTTTGGGGGTTTATTTAGGTTCGTTTGGGTTTGTTTTTTTTTTTTTTGGGCGTTTTTTGGGTTTTCTTTTTTTTGATGTTTTTGGGGGGTTTCTTAGGTGGGTTTTTTTTGTTATTTTGGGGATTTTTTTTGGTTATTTTGGGTTTTTTTGTGTGGTATTTTGGGTTTTTTTGGGGGGGATATTTTGAGGGTTATTTGGGTTTGGTTTTTTTGTGGTTTTTTTTTGTCTTTTTGGGGGGTTTTTGAGGGGTTATTTTGGTTTTTTTTGGTTTCTTTGGGCATTTTTGGCGTTATTTTGGGGTTGTTTGGGTTTGTTTTGGGTATCTTGGGGTTTTTTAGGGAGTTTTTTTTGGGTATTTGGGGGATTTTTGTTGGTTTTTTTGGGGGGGGGGTTATTTTGGGGTAATTTTGATGGGGTTTTTTGGGGGATGAGATCCCTAAATAGGGGGAATGATCCCACTGGATGTGGGGGATGTGACCCCTTGGATAAGGGGAATGATCCCACTGGTTTTGGGGGATGAGATCCCTAAATAGGGGGGATGATCCCTCTGGGTTGGGGGATCTGAGTCCCACTGGATAAGGGGTGTGATCCCACTGGTTTTTTGGGGGGCTGAGACCCCTGGAAGAGGGGGATGAGATCCCTAAATAGGGGGAATGATCCCACTGGATGTGGGGGATGTGACCCCTGGATAAGGGGGATGATCCCATTGGTTTTGTGGGATGAGACACCTGGATAAGGGGGACTGATCCCACTGGATATGGGGGATGTGACCCCTGGATAAGGGGGACTGATCCCACTGGATATGGGGGATGTGACCCCTGGATAAGGGGGATGATCCCATTGGTTTTGTGGGATGAGACACCTGGATAAGGGGGACTGATCCCACTGGATATGGGGGATGTGACCCCTGGATAAGGGGAATGATCCCACTGGATGAGGTGGATGAACCCCTTGGATAGGGGAATCGCCCCACTGGATTTGGGGGATCTAAGTCCCCTGGACTTGGGGATCATCCCTCTGGATTAGTGGGATCATCCCACTGATTTGGGGGGCTCCCAAGCCCCATAACCCCCCCCGCCACCCCTCCCTGGGGAGAGCTTGGAGGGGACACCAAGGTGACATTTAGGGGCCATTTAAGGGCCACTTTGGGGACACTGAGGTGACATTTAGGGGGCACTTTGGGGACACCGAGGTGGCACTTAGGGGACATTTAGGGGGCAATTTGGGGACTCTGAGGTGACATTTAGGGGACACCGAGGTGACATTTAGGGGGCACTTTGGGGACACCGAGGTGGCACTTAGGGGACATTTAGGGGGCAATTTGGGGACTCTGAGGTGACATTTAGGGGACACCGAGGTGACATTTAGGGGGCACTTAGGGGACATTGAGGTGGCACTTAGGGGACAGTGAGGTGACATTTGGGGGCACTTTGGGGACATCGAGGTGACACTTAGGGGATGCTGAGGTGACATTTAGGGGACACTGAGGTGACATTTAGGGGGCACTTTGGGGACACCGAGGTGGCACTTAGGGGACATTTAGGGGGCAATTTGGGGACTCTGAGGTGACATTTAGGGGACACCGAGGTGACATTTAGGGGGCACTTAGGGGACATTGAGGTGGCACTTAGGGGACAGTGAGGTGACATTTAGGGGACACTTTGGGGACACCGAGGTGACATTTGGGGGCACTTTGGGGAAACCGAGGTGACACTTAGGGGATGCTGAGGTGACATTTAGGGGGCACTTAGGGGACATTTAGGGGGCACTTAGGGGACATCGAGGTGGCACTTAGGGACAGTGAGGGTGACATTTAGGGGGCACTTTGGGGACACCGAGGTGACATTTGGGGGCACTTTGGGGACACCAAGGTGACATTTAGGGGGACACTTTGGGGACACCGAGGTGACATTTGGGGGCACTTTGGGGACATCGAGGTGACATTTAGGGGACACTTTGGGGACACCGAGGTGACATTTGGGGGCACTTTGGGGACATCGAGGTGGCACTTAGGGGACACCGAGGTGACATTTAGGGGGCACTTTGGGGACATCGAGGTGACACTTAGGGGATGCTGAGGTGACATTTAGGGGAAACTGAGGCGACACTTAGGGAAACCAAGGTGACACTCCGTTTACACTTCAGGGACACTTGGGGACACCTGGGTGACATCAGGGGACAGCGAGGTCCCTCTGGCACACCCAGGGGAAGCTGAAGTTGCAGTTGTGGTCATTCCAGAGCCCCGCCCCCACCGGGTGGATCTGGGCACAGCCCTCCCCCCCCCACTGGCCGTGGTCAGTGTTGTCCGGTTGCCCCGGCGCCAGAAACTGCGGGAAAAAGGGGGGGCAGCGGTCAGCGGGATGGGACAGGGATGTCCCCAGGTGTCCCCAGGTGTCCCCAGCCCCCTCACCTGTGCTCCAGAGAATAGGAGGTCCCATCCACCCAGCGCCAGGAGCCCCCCGGGCCTGTGGTCGCCAGCCCGATCCAGTAGGAGCCACCGCGGGCCTCCCGCGCCAGGTAAGCCTGGGGACAGGTGGGAGGGTGGACAAGAGAGAGGTGAGGGGGTGGAAAGGGGGACACGGGCAGAGGGGACAGGGGACAAGGGGGACAGGTGGGGGTGGAAAAGGGGACACGGGCAGAAGGGACAGGTAGGAGGGGGCTGGGGACAAGGGGTGGGGACAGCCGCGGGCAGGAGGTGGCACGGGGGGGGCACATGTGGGACAGGGGCTGGGAACAGGATTTGAGGCCAGGATTTGGGGCCAGGCCAATAAAGGTGCTCAGGTGGGAGGGGACAGCGCAGGACAGGACACGGGTGGCCGTCCCCGGCGTGTCCCCAGCCTCACCTGCTCGTCGGCGCTGGTGACAGAGGCCAGGTGCGCGTGTGCCACCGCGCAGGCGGCCTCGGCCGCGGCCCAGGGCTGGCTCTGGCCCGAGAACAGGTACAGCTTGCCCCGGTGGTAGCGCCAGCCCAGCTCCAGTCCCTGCAGCCACCGCCCTGCGGGGACACCCCTCGGTCACGCACACCCTGTCACACCCACCCCTGTCACACCCACCCCTGTCACACTCTGCAGCCACCGCCCTACGGGGACACGGGGACCCCGCTCTGTCACCCCCTTTGTCCCCCTGCCGTCACTGTCCTGCGCGGGGACACGGCCACACCCCTGTCACCGCCTTGCCACCCCATTGTCACCTCCCCCCTGTCACCCACCGAGCTGGTCCTGTCGCCGCTGCGCCGCTGAAGGGGTGTCACCTGTGGAGATGTGGGGTCAGGGACAGGGGACACGGGACAGGAGCTGGGGACGAGGGTTGGGGACAGCGCTTGGGCACAGGATTTGGGGACAGGAGCTGGGGACAGAGTTTGGGGACAGGGGACAAGGGCTGGGACACAGTCTGGGGACAGGGACTGCGGGCTGGGGAGAAGAGTTGGGGACAGGGAGTGCGGGCTGGGGGCAGCGACTGGAGCTGGTGACAATTTGGGGACAGGGGCTGTGGGTTGGGGACAAGCGCTGGGGTCAGGAGCTGCAGGCAGAGGTGGGGGACAGGGCCTGGGGACAGGGCCGGGGCTGGGGGACAGGACAGGGGTTGGGGACAAGGGCTGTGAGCAGGATTTGGGGACAGCTGGTGCAGAAGGGGGGCTGCGGGCAGGGTTTGGGGACAGTTTGGGGACAGGGGCAGTGCCGGGGGTCCCTCACCGTCGGGGTCCGACCCCAGCGGGTCGGTGGCCGCTGCCAGCTCCGCCCGCGCCGCCCGCAGCTCCTCCCGGCCCTGCACGTCTGGGGGGGGGGGGGGGAGAGGGGCGTGACGGGACCCCCGACCCTGCCATGGGGTCCCTCTCCCCTCCTGACCCTGCCCGGGGTCCCCTGACCCCTCCCGACCCCTGCCGGGGACCCCAAATCCCTCTTGAGCTCTGTCTGGAGACCCCCGATCCCTGCCCGGGGACCCCCGACCCCCGCCCGCTCCGTGCCCGCAGCCCCCTGCCCGCTCCCAGCCCATTCCCAGCCCCTTTCCAGATCCCAGCCCCGCTCCCAGCCCCTCCCCATCGCACTCTCCGCTCCCAGTCCCTCTCCAAACCTTTCCCAACCCCTCTCCAGCGCCCTCCCAAGCCCCCAGCCCCTCTCCAACCCTTTCCAAGCCCCAGCCCCCTTCCCAACCCCTCTTCAGCTCCCTGCCCACTCCCAGCCCCTCTCCCAATCCCTCCCGATTCCCAGCCCCTCTCCCAGCCCCTTCCCCACTTCCAGTCCCTCTCCCAGTCCCTGTCCACTCCCACCTCTCTCCAACCCCTCCAGTCCCTCTCCCAGCCCCTTGCCCACTCCCAGCCCCCTGCCCCGCTTCCTGCCCCCTCCCAATCCCTCCCCAGCCCCCCCGCCCTTTCCCCAGTCCCATTCCCTCTCCCTCCCCAGCCCCACTCCCAGCCCCTCTTCCAACCCTTCCCCCAGTCCCTGCCCTCTTCCAGCCCCTCTCCAGCTCTTCCCAAGCCCCCAGCCCCCTTCCCAACTCCTCCCCAGGCCCCTCCCCCGTCCCAGCGCCTTTTCCAACCCCTCTCCCACCCCTCCTCACCCCCTACCCACTCCCATCCCCTTTCCCAGCCCCCTCCCCACTTCCAGGCCCTCTCCCAGCCCCTTGCCCACTCCCAGACCCCTGCCCCGCTTCCTGCCCCCTCCCAGTCCCCCTCCCAATTCCTTCCCAGCTCCCTGCCCGCTCCCAACCCCTTTTTCCAATCCCTCCCCAGCCCCCCGCCCTTTCCCATCCCATTCCCGCTCCCTCCCCAGCCCCTCTTCCAACCCTTCCCCCAGTCCCTGCCCCTCCCCAGCCCTTCCCAAGCCCCCAGGCCCCTCCCCCGTCCCAGCGCCTTTCCCAACCCCTCTCCCACCCCTCCCTCACCCCCTGCCCACTCCCAGCCCCTCTCCCCACCCCGTCCCTCCTCGCTGTCGCTGTCCCCACTCACAGAGGGTGCCCAGCGCCGCCAGCCCCGCCGCCAGCAGCAGCAGCACGGCCGTGCCCAGCGCCCGGCGACACGCGGGGGACCTTGGCGACCGCGCCCGGGGCGGGCCGGGGTCCCCGCGGGCCCGGGGGGGCGGGTACCGGATCTGCAGGGTCTCGTAGAGGTGCGGGCTCTCGGCCATGGCCTTGGGGACACGGTGGGGACGGTGCTGTTCCCTCTTCCTGCCCCGTGCCCGCCGGGCAACAGGAACCCCGCTGGTGCCACCCGGCCGGCGTCACGCGTGTCCCCACGCCCCCAGGGGACAGCCCGCCCGCCCCGGGGACAGACGGGGCTGAGGGGGTTGGACCTGTCCCAGTCCTGTCCCCATCCTTGTCCCTGATCCTGACCCTGTCCCTGATCCCGTCCCCATCCTTGTCCCTGATCCCGTCCCCATCCTTGTCCCTGATCCTGACCCTGTCCCAGTCCTGTCCCCATCCTTGTCCCTGATCCCGTCCCCATCCTTGTCCCTGATCCCGTCCCCATCCTTGTCCCTGATCCTGACCCTGTCCCAGTCCTGTCCCCATCCTTGTCCCTGTCCCTGACTCTGTCCCCATCCCCATCCTTGTCCCCGACTCTGTCCCTGATCCTGGCCCTGACACTGAACTTGTCCCAGTCCCGGTCCCTGACCTTGCCCCTGTCACTGGATTTGTCCCTGACCCTATTCCTGACCTTGTCCCAGTCCCTCTGTCCCTGCTCTTGTCCCCAGCCCCATCCCTGTCCCATATCCCTCTCCCCTGTACCCCATATCCTTGTCCCTATATCCCTGTCCTTATGTCCCTGTATCCTGTCCCTATATCCCTATATCCGTGTATCCCTGTCCTTATGTCCCTATATCCCTGTCCATATGTCCCTATATCCCTGTCCGTATGTCCCTGTATCCTGTCCCTGTATCCCTGTCCGTATGTCCCTGTATCCCTGTCCCTATATCCGTGTATCCCTGTATCCCTGTCCCTGTATCCCTGTATCCCTATATATTCCTGTCCCTATATCCCTATATCCATGTATCCCTATGTCCCTATATCCCTGTCCCTATATCCCTATATCCGTGTATCCTTGTCCCTGTATCCATGTATCCCTATATCCCTATATCCCTATATCCCTATATCCCTATATCCCTATATCCCTATATCCTTGTCCCTATATTCCTGTCCCTATATCTGTGTATCCCTATATCCCTATATCTGTGTATCCCTATATCCCTATATCCTTGTCCCTATATCTGTGTATCCCTGTCCCTATATCCCTATATCTGCGTATCCCTGTCCCTATATCCCTATATCCCTATATCCTTGTCCCTATGTCTGTGTATCCCTGTCCCTATATTCCTGTCCCTATATCTGTGTATCCCTATATCCCTATCCCTATATCCCTATATCCTTATATCCCTATATCCCATCCCCACAGTTCCACCCCACACGCCCTCGAGCCCAATTCACCCCTCCCACCCTCAGACACTGAAATCCCGGAGAAACCCCCTGGAATCCCAGCGGGATCCAACTCCCCGATCCCAATCCCACCCCTGGCTGGGTCCCTCCTGGATCCTGGAATGCTTTGGGCTGGGAAGTGACCCCAAATCCCATCAATCCCATCCCATGGGCAGGGAATATTCCCACTATCCCAGGTGGCTCCAGCCTGGCCTTGGACACTGGAAAACCCAAATTCCTTGGAATTTTTGGGGCACTGCCCTCAATCCCGCTCCTCTCCTTTCATCTCCTTCAGGTTCCTGCTCCCTAAAAAGTTCGGGAATCCCTGGAATGGGCTCTCCCAAGGGAATATTCGTGACCTCATCGATCCCATGGGAACTCCACCATCACATCGGGATGAGCTTTCAACCAACCCCATAATCCTGGAATGGTTTGGGTTGGGGGGGAAAAAAAACAAACCCCAAACCGCGATTTTGGGTTGGAATTCCCGGATTTTTTTTTTGCTTTTCCGTGTGGAATTTCCCATGGATTCAGCCCCTTCTGGATCCGGGGGGACCTCGGGGGGTGTCAGTGACCCCGGGGGGGTGACTCAGGCCGGATGTTCCCCAATATCCGGGACGGGAAGGGGGAAGGAAACGGGAATTGCGCAAGGCGGGGATGGGGACAGGGGGTGAACTCGGGGGGTGACGGAATTTCCCGGGAGGGGGCGGATCCGGTGGGATCACCCCCGGACCCCAAACACCCCGGTTTGGGGCGGATTTTCCCGGTTTGGGGCGGATTTTCCCAGTGTGGGGTGGAATTTTCCCCGTTTGGGGCGGATTTTCCCAGTTTGGGGCGGATTTTCCCGGTTTGGGGCAGATTTTCCCGGCGTGGGGCGGATTTTCCCGGCGTGGGGCGGATTTTCCCGGCGTGGGGCGGATTTTCCCAGCGTGGGGCGCATTTTCCCGGTTTGGGGCGGAATTTTCCCGGTTTGGGGCGGATTTTCCCGGTTTGGGGCGGATTTTCCCAGCGTGGGGCGGATTTTCCCGGCTTGGGGCGGATTTTCCCGGTTTGGGGCGGATTTTCCCGGTGTGGGGGCGGATTTTCCCGGTGTGGGGCGGATTTTCCCGGTGTGGGGCGGAATTTTCCCGGCTTGGGGCGGATTTTCCCGGCTTGGGGCGGATTTTCCCGGTTTGGGGCGGAATTTTCCCGGCTTGGGGCGGATTTTCCCGGTTTGGGGCGGAATTTCCCGGTTTGGGGCGGAATTTCCCGGTTTGGGGCGGAATTTTCCCGGTGTGGGGCGGATTTTCCCGGTGTGGGGCGGATTTTCCCGGTGTGGGGCGGATTTTCCCGGTTTGGGGCGGATTTTCCCGGTTTGGGGGGAATTTGGCCAATTGGGGGTGAATTCTCCCAGTTTTGGGGTATCAGGGCTCAGTTTGGGGTGACCGGATCCAGTTTTGGGGTGACCGTGTCCAGTTCTGCGATGTCTACTCCCAGTTTGGAGGGAATTATCCCAGTTTGGGGTGAATTCTCCCAGTTTGGGGTGAATTTGGCCAGGTTGGGGTGACCGGGTCCAGTTTTTGGGTGTCTTTTCCCAGTTTGGGGTGACTGTGCCCAGATTTGGGGTGAATTTTCCCAGTTTTTAGGTGTCAGTGACCAGTTTGGGGTGACTGGATCCACTTTTGGGGTGAATTTGCCCAGTTTGGGGTGGATTTTCCCAGTTTTTAGGTGTCACTGCCCAGTTTGGGATGACTGGATCCAGTTTTGGGGGGTGTGTGCCCAGTTTTGAGGTGAATTTGCCCAGTTTTGGGGTTTCTTTTCCCAGTTTGGGGTTACTGGATCCCGTTTTGGGGTGACTGGATCCCATTCTGGGGTGAATTTGCCCAGTTTTGGGGTGACCGGATTCAGTTTTTGGGGTTTCAGTGCCGAGTTCTGGGGTGTCTGTGCCCACTTTGGGGAGAATCTGCCCACTTTTGGGGTGACTGAATCCAGTTCTGGGGTGAATTTGCCCAGTTTGGAGTGACCGGATACAGTTTTGGGGGGAATTTTCCCAGTTTTGGGGTGTCTTCTCCCAATTTGAGGTGTCTTCTCCCAGTTTGGGGTGATTTCTCCAGTTTTGGGTGACTGGATCCCACTTTTGGGGTGACTGAGCCCAGTTTGGGGTGACTGGATCCCGTTTTGGGGTGAACTGTCTCGGTTTTTGGGGTGTCACTGTCCGGTCTGGGGTTCTGTGCTCATTTATGGGGTGTCTGCACCCAGTTTTGGGGTGAATTCTCCCAGTTTGGGGTGACCACATCCAGTTTCTGGGGTGGCAGTGCCCATTTCTGGGGTGACTTCTCCCAGTTTTGGGGTGTCTATTCCCAGTTTGGGGGTTCCCATGTTCATTTTTTGGGGTGTCAGTGCCCAGTTTGGGTTCTCGTGCCCATTCCGGGGGTGCCAGTGCCCAGTTTTGGGGTGAATTCTTCCATTTTTGGCCTAACAGCTCCCAGTTTTTAGGGTTTTCTGTGCCCTTTTTAGGGTTTTCTGTGCCCATTTTGGGGTCCCCCATGCCCGTCCCCTGCCCTCACCCAACGTGGCCGCCGCGGGGCTCTGACGTCACTGCGGACGTGACCGTGACGTCACTGAGTAGGCGTGGTTATGACGTCACCGCGCGCAGGGCGCCCCCTGCCGGGCCAGCCGGACAACGCCGGAGGTGACAGCGGACAGGGGAGGGTGGCATTGTCCCCTCGCCCCACGGGGACACCTCTGCCACCCCCAGCGGGGCTTTGGTGGCCCTAGGGTGGCCCTGGGAATGTGGGACATGAGCCCCCACCCCATTCCCCATGGGAATCCCGTGGGATAAACCCCGTCCCCCTTGGTGATCCCAAATGAATCCCCCGGCGAGATTTGGGGTCCCCTGGTGTCACCCCCCAGCCCCGCTGTCCCCATTAGGGCCCGTTTAGGGCGCGGATCCCAAAGGAGCTGGTGCCGGGGGACTCGCCTGGAATGGGAATGGGGAGAGGGAAAAACCCCGCGGTCATCGAGAGGGAGGGGATGGTCCTGGGGGAATATGGGATGGACACTGGGATGGACACTGGGATGGACACTGGGAGAGATGGAGGGATGGATGGATGGACACTGGGATGGACACTGGGATGGGCATGTGGATGCTGAGATGGATGGATGGACAATGGGATGGATGGATGGACGCTGGGACGGACACTGGGACAGAGGGATGGATGGACACTGGGATGGATGAGGGATGGACACTGGGATGGAGGGATGGACACTGGGATGGACACTGGGAGAGATGGAGGGATGGATGGATGGATGGACACTGGGATGGATGGATGGACACTGGGATGGAGGCGTGGACACTGGGATGGATGGATGGACACTGGGAGAGATGGAGGGAGGGATGGATGGATGGACACTGGGATGGAGGCGTGGACACTGGGATGGATGGATGGACACTGGGAGAGATGGAGGGAGGGATGGATGGACACTGGGATGGACACTGGGATGGATGAGGGATGGACACTGGGATGGATGGATGGATGGATGGACACTGGGATGGACACTGGGATGGGCATGTGGATGCTGAGATGGATGGATGGACAATGGGATGGATGGATGGACACTGGGACGGACACTGGGACAGAGGGATGGATGGACACTGGGATGGAGGGATGGACACTGGGAGGGATGGATGGACACTGGGATGGACACTGGGAGGAATGGATGGACACTGGGATGGACACTGGGATGGACACTGGGATGGATGGACACTGGGATGGACATGTGGATGCTGAGGTGGTTGAGGGCATGGATGGATGGACACTGGGATGGATGGATGGACACTGGGACGGACACTGGGATGGATGGATGGACACTGGGATGGATGAGAGATGGACACTGGCATGGAGGGATGGATGGACACTGGGATGGATGAGGGATGGACACTGAGATGGACACTGGGATGGATGGATGGACACTGGGATGGATGGACACTGGGATGGACACTGGGATGGGCATGTGGATGCTGAGATGGATGGACGGACAATGGGATGGATGGATGGACACTGGGACAGAGGGATGGATGGACACTAGGATGGACACTGGGATGGACATGTGGATGCGGAGGTGGATGAGGGCATGGATGGATGGACACTGGGATGGACACTGGGATGGATGGATGGACACTGGGATGGATGAGAGATGGACACTGGGACGGAGGGATGGACACTGGCATGGATGGATGGACACTGGGATGGACACTGGGAGAGATGGAGGGAGGGATGGATGGACACTGGGATGGACACTGGGATGGATGGATGGACACTGGGATGGATGGAGGGATGGATGGATGGATGGATGGACGGACACTGGGATGGACATGTGGATGCTGAGATGGATGAGGGCATGGATGGATGGACACTGGGATGGACACTGGGGTGGATGGACAGAGAGATGGACACTGGGATGGGCAGGGTCCAGATGGATGCTGGGATGGACAAATGGATGCTGGGATGGATAAAGGCATGCATGGACGGATGGACACTGGGATGGACAGGGTCATGGATGGATGGATGGATGGACACTGGGATGGATGGGGGCATGGACAGTTGGACACTGGGATGGACAAATGGATGCTGGGATGGATAAGGGCATGGATGGATGGACACTGGGATGGACAGGGGCATGGAGAGGTGGACACTGGGATGGATGGGGCTGTGGATGGATGGACACTGGAATAGGCAGATGGATGGACATGGGGATGGACAGATGGACACTGGGAGGGATGGAGGGATGGATGGATGGATGGACACTGGGATGGATGGATGGTAGAGATGGACAGATGGACACTGGGATGGACACGGGCATGGAGGGATGGATTGATGGATGTTGGGATGGACAAATGGATACTGGGATAAATGAGGGCATGGACAAATGGATACTGGGATAAATGAGGGCATGGACAGATGGACACTGGGATGGATGGGGCTGTGGATGGACAGATGGCCACTGGAATGGATGGATGGATGGGTGGACACTGGGATGGATGGACACTGGGTGGATGAATGGATGGATGGTACAGATGGACACTGGGATGGACGGGGCATGGATGTGTGCATGGATGGATGGACACTGGAATGGATGGGAGCATGGACGGATGGACACCAGGATGGATGGATGGACGTTGGGATGGACAGAGGCATGAAAGGATGGACACGGGGATGGATGGATGAATGAATGGTAGGATGGACAGATGGACACTGGGATGGACAGGGGCATGGAGGGATGGATGGATGGATGGATGGGTGGATGGATGGATGGGTGGATGGATGGATGGACACTGGGAAGGACGAGATCATGGACAGATGGACATTGGGATGGTTGGAAGCATGGACAGAAGGACACTGGGACGGATGGACTCTGGGATGGACAAGGGCATGGACACTCAAGATGGACACTGGGATGGATGGGGATATGCACAGATGGATACTGGGATGGACACCAAGGATGGATGGACAGAGGGATACTGGGATGGGTGGGGACATGGACAGACAGAACCCCTGCGACCTATTTGGGGTCACCCCAGGGACACATTTGGGGTCACTTTGGGGTACCCCTTGCACATGTTTGGGGTCACCCCAGGGGGTCTCGAGGGAGATTTGGGGTCACTTTGTGCTATCCCTGGCACCCATTTGGGGTCCCCAGGGACACATTGGGGTCACTTTGTGCTATCCCTGGCACCCATTTGGGGTCCCCCCTTTGGGGTCACTTTGTGCTATCCCTGGCACCCATTTGGGGTCCCCAGGGACACATTGGGGTCACTTTGTGCTATCCCTGGCACCCATTTGGGGTCCCCCCTTTGGGGTCACTTTGTGCTATCCCTGGCACCCATTTGGGGTCCTCCCTTTGGGGTCACTTTGTGCTATCCCTGGCACCCATTTGGGGTCCCCAGGGACACATTGGGGTCACTTTGTGCCATCCCTGGCACCCATTTGGGGTCCCCCCATTGGGGTCACTTTGTGCTATCCCTGGCACCCATTTGGGGTCTCCCCCAGGGACACATTGGGGTCACTTTGTGCCATCCCTGGCACCCATTTGGGGTCCCCAGGGACACATCAGGGTCACTTTTGTGCTATCCCTGGCACCCATTTGGGGTCCCCCCTTTGGGGTCACTTTGTGCTATCCCTGGCACCCATTTGGGGTCTCCCCCAGGGACACATTGGGGTCACTTTGTGCCATCCCTGGCACCCATTTGGGGTTCCCCCATTGGGATCACTTTGTGCTATCCCTGGCACCCATTTGGGGTCCCCCCAGGGAATCTCGGGGGACACATCGGGGTCACCCCACGGTTCCCCTGACACCCGTTTGGGGTCACCCCGGGGTGTCTCAGGGGACACATCTGGGCTACTTTGGGGTAGCCCTTCCACCCATTTGGGGCCTCTCCAGGCTGTCCCCGTGGCTCCAGCGGGGTCTCCTTTGGGATGTGTCCGGAGCCTCTTTGGTGTCCCTGGGGCCACTTTGGGGTCACCCCGAGGTACCCCGGGAAATACATTTGGGCTCCTTTGGGGTACCCATCTGGGGTCACCCCGGGGTGTCCCTGGGGCCACTTTGGGGTCCCCCCAGGGAATCTCGGGGGACACACCGCGGTCACTTCACGCTACCCCTGGCACCCGTTCGGGGTCACCCCGGGGTGTCTCGGGGGACACATTTGGGCTACTTTGGGGTACCCCTGGCACCCACTTGGTGCCTCTCCAGGCTGTCCCCGTGGCCTCATCGGTCCCTCCCGGGCGGTCCCTCCCGGGGGGTCTCTCCCCGGGGGTCTCTCGGGGGTCTCCCCTCGGGGTGCCCGGCGCCCCCCGCGCGGCGCGGGGAGGGACCGCTCCTCCCCGGAATGATGTCAGCCTGGCCGGCCGCGGCCCCCGCCTCCCCCGGCGGCTCCGGCCCTGCCTCCCCGGGGAGGCGGCGGCGGCGGCGGTGCCGGGATGGCCCGGGCCGGCGGGGCGGCGGCAGCGGCGGGGCGGCGGCAGCGGGCGCTGCTGCTGCTCATGGTGCTGCTGCCCGAGCCGGGCCGCCGGGGCCGCGCCGGGGGGCGGCGGAGGCGGCGAGGGGACAGCGATGGCACCCCCGGCACCCCCGGGCTTCCCCCCGGCCGCCCGCTGCTGCTGCTGCTGCCGCTGCCGCCGCCGCCGCCGCCTCCGCCCCGCGCTGCCGCCGCCGCCCGCCCGGTAACGGAACCGAGCCCCCGCCCCCGGCCGGGCCCCCCCCCCCCCCGGCCGCCGCCGCTCCTCCCCTGCGCCTCGGCCCTCCCTCCCTCCGGCCTCCCTGCGATCCTCCTTCCATCCCTCCGGGGCCGCTCTCCGAGCCACCCTCCATCCCTCCATCCCTCCCTCCCTCCCTCCCTCTGCCGCGCTCCATCCCTCCACTCCTCCTCCATCCCTCCCTCCATCCTTCCACTCCTCCTCCGAGCCTTCCTCCACCCCTCCTCTCCCTCCTTCCATCCCTCCCTCCACTCCTCCTCTCCAGCCTCTCCCTCCCTCCATCCTTCTACTCCTCCTCCGAGCCTTCCTCCATCCCTCCCTCCACTCCTCCTCAGCCTCCCTCCTCTCCTCTGAGCCTTCCTCCCCTCCCTCCCTCCATCCCTCCCTCCACTCCTCCCCACCCCTCCCTCTCCCCCCCGCGCCGCCCCCCGCCCCTTCCCCTCCCCTCACTTGGCTCCGGGGCTCCTCCAGCTCCAACTTCTCGGGCTCTGCCCCCTCCCTCTCTCCCTCCTCCTTCCCCCCGAACCCCCCCACCGGGAGCCTCCCCCTCCCTCCTTCTCTCCCTCCTTCTCTCCCTCCGCAGATGCCGCTTCCCCGGCGGCCGGGACGGCGGCCCCCGGCACCTGCCCGGTGCTGAGCGCGGGGCTGGGGGGGTCCGGGGGGGAGGGGGGTGTCCGGGGGTCCCCCTGAGCCCCCGGTGATGTTCTCGGTGCAGGAGGCGCTGCCCCGGGGGGGGGTCCCCATGAAGGAGGAGCCGCTGAGCGCGGGGGTCCCCGCCGGCCGCTGGCTGCAGGGCACCGGCATCCTGGACGCCAGCACGGCGGCGCAGAGGTAAGGGGACAGCCGGGGGACAGCCCGGGGACAGCCCGGGGACAGCCGGGGGACAGCCGGGGGACAGCCCGGGGACAGCCCGGGGGCTGCGGGATGGGTGCAGCCCGAGCTCCGCGGGCATCCCGGGCTCCATGGGAATCCCAGGTGGAGTGGTCATCCCGGAGGCTGTGGGCATTCCAGGGCAAGTGAGCATTCCAGGTGCAGTGGGCATCCTGGATTCCACGGGAATTCCAGGGGCTGGGGGCATCCCGGGGCTCTGGGTATCCCAGATGGAGTGGTCATCGCAGGTTTCGTGGGCATCCTGGTTACAGCGGGCATCCCAGGGCTCTGGGCATCCCGGGTTTCATGGGGGTTCTGGGCATTCCGGGGCTCTGGACATCCTGGGCTCCTCGGGTATCCCAGCTTCCGTGGGCATTCCAGGGGCTCTGGGTATCCCGGGGTTCCGGGCATCCTGGGCTCCACAGGCGTTGCCAGGGCTGTGGATGTGCCCGGCTTCCCGAATTCCATGGGCATCCCAGGGTCCATGGGCATCCCGGGCTCCACTGATACCCCGAATTCCACGGGCATCCCAGATTCCATGAGCGTCCCAGGCTCTGCAGCCGTGCTGGGCACTCCGGGCATTCCAGGGGCTCTGGGATTATCCCGGGATCCACGGGCATTCCAGGGGCTGTGGGTATCCCGGGCTTCTGGGAGTGTCCTGGTCACTGTGGGCATCCTGGGAACTGCGGGCATTCCAGGGGCTGTGGCTATCCTGAGGTTTGGGAGTGTCCTGGGATCCACGGACATTCCATGCCCCGTGGTCATGCCAGGCTCCGTGGTCATTCCGGGCACCGCAGGTGTCCTGGGTCCCACGGGCTCTGCGGGCATCCCTGGATGTGCCCCCCTGTCCTGGGATTCCCTGGGCCTCTGGATCCCCCATGCCGGTGCTCTGGGCATCCCGGGAACCCCACGGATTCCAGCTGCCAGGGGTTTGTGCCAATGGGAATGGGATCTGCGCCCACTCCCTGCCTTTTCCAGAGGTCCCAAACCCCATTCCCTGCCCTGAATCCCATTCCCTGCCTTCCTCTGGAGCTCAAATCCCATTCCCTGCTCTCCTGGAGACTCAAATCCCATTCCCTGCCTTCCCGGGGGTTCAGGGCTCCATGGACCCCGTTCCCTGCCTTTTCCGGGGAGCTTAAATCCCATTCCCTGCTTTCCCAGAGGGCTCAGGGCTCCCTGAATCCCATTCGCTGCTCTCCTGGGGTACTCAAATCCCATTCCCTGCCCTCCTGGGGGGCTCAGGACTTCCTGAATTCCATTCCCTGCATTCCCAGAAGGCTCAGAGCTCCCTGAACCCCATTCCCTGCTTTCCCAAGAGACTCAAATCCCATTCCCTGCCTTCCCGAGGGGCTCAGGGCTCCCTGAATCCTATTCCCTGCTCTCCTGAGGGGCTCAAATCCTATTCCCTGCCCTTTCCAGGTGGCTCAAATCCCATTCCCTGCCCTCCGTGAGGGTTCAGGGCTCCACGGATCCCATTCCCTGCTTTTTCCAGGAGACTCAAATCCCATTCCCTGCCTTCCCGAGGGGCTCAGGGCTCCCTGAATCCCATTCCCTGCCCTTTCCAGGCGGCTCAAATCCCATTCCCTGCCCTCCGTGAGGGTTCAGGGCTCCAAGAATCCCATTCCCTGCTTTTTCCAGGGTATTCAGGGCTCCCTAAATCCCATTCCCTGCTTTTCCGGGGGGCTCAAATCCCATTCCGTGCCCTCCCCGGGGCCCTCAGTGTCCCCTCTGTCTCTGTCCAGCACATGCCCAGAGGGGTCAGTGCCACCCCCATCCCCTGGGGCTGTCCCTAAGGGGTCACCGAGGCCGTGGTGGCTCCCTGGGGTCCCCCCAAAACTTTGGGATGCTGGAAAATCTCAGGGAACCCCCTCCCCCCCCCCAAAAGGGACCCCAGTGCGGCCACCACCGTGGTGACATCCACCCCCGGGGGTGACCATGCGGGACTGAGGGACAGCAGTGCCAGGCTGGGGGAGTTGGGGTCCCAGGGAGGTGCCAGCCTTGTCCCTGTGTCCCCAAAAAGTCCCCCGGGACTCCCACGGGGGACAGGGGGACACACCCAGGGCTGGCAGCGGTGACAGGGACACCCCGAGTGGAGTCCTGGGCAGCTTCCCACCCTTCCTGTGCCACCCGTGGGGACACCTGGCCGGGGAGGGGCTACCCGCACCCCACAAACACCGCTGTCCCCCGCTCCGTGTGTCCCCATGGCCACCGCAGTGTCCCCAAGGGGTTGGCAGTGGGGTCTGGGGTCCCACAGAAGGTCCCCACATGTGGGTGGCATCCAGGCCCTTCTAAACCCTCCCCCCCCGCATGTCCCCGCGGCCACCACGATGTCCCCAAGAGGTTGGCAACCGCCACCCAGGGGACCCGCAGGGGGTCCGGGGGTGACCCACGCAATGTCCCCGCTCTTGGGTGGCATCCAGGACCCTCACACCCCTTCCCGCGGCCACCACGATGTCCCCAAGGGGTTGACACCGAGGTCTGGGGTCCCCCCTGAAGGTCCTTGAGTGACCAACGCGGGGTCCCCACTCTCGGGTGGGGTCCAGCAGCCCCTAAACCCCCCCTCCCGAGTGTCCCCACGGCCACCACGATGTCCCCAAGGGGTTGGCACTGCCATCCTGGGGTCCTACAGAGAGTCCCCACCCGTGGGTGGCATCCAGGACCCTCCAACCCCCCCCCCATGTCCCCACGGCCACCACGATGTCCCCAAGGGCTTGGCACCGCGGTGCTGGGCTGTGGGGTGACCCACGCGGGGTCCTCACCCGTGGACTCTCTAAACCTCCCCCTCCCGCCTGTCCTCGCGGCCATCACGGTGTCCCCAAGGGGTTGACACCGAGCTCCGGTGTCCCCCTGAAGGTCCCTGAGTGACCCACGCGGTGTCCCCGCTCTCGGGGGGGTCCCCACGCCCCTCAACCCCACTCGGAGCCGCTTTAGGGCCGTGCCCGGGGCCCGCCCGGAACCGCCGCTTTCCTGGAAGCGCTGGGGCCGCGGCTGCTTGGAAATGCTTGATTGGCTTTAATAATTAATTAACGCGCGGGCGGGGCTGGCAGCGCGGGGGGGGGACACGGCGGGGGACAGCGGCGACAGTCAGGGCTACCCCCCGCGCGTCACCGAGGCGATTTTGGGGGCGCC
>JANXIP010000073.1:292878-407934 GCA_026167965.1 Cyanocitta stelleri
GGATTTAGGGGGAAAATGGGGATTTAGGGGAAAAAATCCCCGGGATTTAGGGGAAAAAAACCCCGGGATTTAGGGGGGAAAAAAATCAGGATTTAAGTGGAAAATGGGGATTTAGGGGGGATAAATGGGGATTTAGGGGAAAAATCGGGATTTAGGGGGGAAAAATTGGGATTTAGGGGGGAAAAAAGGGGATTTAGGGGAAAATCGGGATTTAGAGGAAAAAAAAAGGGGATTTAGGGGGGAAAAAGGGGATTTTGAGGGGATTTTGGTAGAATTTTGAGGAGATTTTGGCGGGATTTAAGGGATTTTGGGCTGATTTAGGTGGGATTTGGGGGATTTAGGTGGATTTCGGGTGATTTTAGGGGCAATTTTGGGTTTTTTTGGGGTTTCTGGAGGATTTGGGGCGCCCTGAAGGTTGGGAAGGAGCCGGGAGCGCCGCGCTCCCTCCCCGGCCCCGTTATCGCCGTTTGGGGTCGTGTCCTCATTCCAAAGGGGGAAGGGCCAGAGGGGAGGGAAAAATGGGGATTTAGGGGAAAAATGGGGATTTAGGGGAAAAACCCCGGGATTTAGGGGAAAAATTGGGGATTTAGGGGAAAAATGGGGATTTAGGGGAAAAACCCCCGGGATTTAGGGGGGGAAACCTCTGGATTTCGGGGAAAAAACCCCCGGGATTTAGGGGGCAAAAATGGGGATTTAGGGGAAAAAAAAACCCCGGGATTTAGGGGGGAAAAATGGGGATTTAGGGGAAAAATGGGGATTTAGGGGAAAAAACCCCCCGCGATTTAGGGGACAAAAATGGGGATTTAGGGGAAAAAAACCCCCGGGATTTAGGGGGGAAAACCCCCGGGATTTAGGGGGAAAAAATCCGGATTTTGGGGAAAAAAAACCCCGGGATTTAGGGGGAAAATGGGGATTTAGGGGAAAAAAACCCCGGGATTTAGGGGAAAAAACCCCCGGGATTTAGGGGGAAAATGGGGATTTAGGGGAAAAAAACCCCGGGATTTAGGGGGAAAAATGGGGATTTAGGGGGAAAAATGGGGATTTAGGGGAAAAAATCCCGGGATTTAGGGGAAAGAACCCCGGGATTTAGGGGAAAAATGGGGATTTAGGGGAAAAATGGGGATTTAGGAGGAAAAAATGGGGATTTAGGGGAAAAAAACCCCGGGATTTAGGGGAAAAAACCCCTGGATTTAGGGGAAAAATGGGGATTTAGGGGAAAAATGGGGATTTACGGGAAAAAAACCCCGGGATTTAGGGGGAAAAACCCCCCGGGATTTAGGGGGAAAAAAACCCCGGGATTTAGGGGGAAAAAATGGGGATTTAGGGGAAAAACCCCGGGATTTAGGGGGAAAATGGGGATTTAGGGGAAAAAAACCCCTGGATTTAGGGGAAAATGGGGATTTAGGGGAAAAACCCCCGGGATTTAGGGGGGAAAAAAACCCCGGGATTTAGGGGAAAAAAAACCCGGGATTTAGGGGAAAAAAACCCCGGGATTTAGGGGAAATAACCCCCTGGATTTAGGGGGGAAAATCAGGATTTAGGGGGAAAATGGGGATTTAGGGGGAAAAAAACCGGGGATTTAGGGGAAAAATCGGGATTTAGGGGGGAAAAATAGAGATTTGGGGGGGGAAATGGGGATTTAGGGGGAAAAAAGGGGGATTTTGGTGGGATTTTGGCGGGATTTAAGGGATTTTGGGCTGATTTAGGTGGATTTCGGGTGATTTTAGGGGCAATTTTGGGTTTTCTTTGGGGTTTGAGGAGGATTTGGGGCGCCCTGAAGGTTGGGAAGGAGCCGGGAGCGCCGCGCTCCCTCCCCGGCCCCGTTATCGCCGTTTGGGGTCGTGTCCTCATTCCAAAGGGGGAAGGGCCAGAGGGGAGGGAAAAATGGGGATTTAGGGGAAAAATGGGGATTTAGGGGGAAAAAAAACCCCGGGATTTAGGGGGGAAGATGGGGATTTAGGGGAAAAATCGGGATTTAGGGGAAAAGTCGGGATTTTAGGGAAAAATGGGGATTTGCGGAAAAAAAATCGGGATTTTGAGAGGATTTTGGTAGAATTTTGGTGGGATTTTGGTGGAATTTAGGGGGATTTAGGGGAATTTTGGGCTGATTTAGGGGGATTTAGGAGAATTTTGGAGACTTTGGGAGGGATTTAGGTGGATTTAGGGGGATTTTAGGGGCAATTTTGGGGGGATTTAGGTGGATTGGGGGATTTGGGGGAATTTAGGGGAATTTAGGGGAATTTTGCCCTGATTTAGGGCGATTTGGGGGATTTGGGGGGGGATTTGGGGGAAATTGGGGGGATTTAGGTGGATTTCGGGTGATTTTAGGGGCAATTTGGGAGGATTTTGGGGGGATTTAGGTGAATTGGGGGGATTTGGGGGAATTTAGGGCTGATTTAGGGGGATTTTGTGCTGATTTAGGGTGATTTGGGGGGATTTTAGGAGAAATTGGGGGAGATTTGGGGGAAATTGGTGGGATTTAGGTGGATTTCGGGTGATTTTTAGGGGTAATTTTAGGGGGATTTTTAGGGGCAATTTTGGGGGGGGTTAGGGGAATTTAGGGCTGATTTAGGGTGATTTTAGGGGGGATTTTGGAGGGATTTAGGTGGATTTGGGGGAATTTAGGGGGATTTAGGTGGCTTTAGGGGGATTTTGGGGGAGTTGGGGGAATTTAGGGGGGTTTAGGGGCATTTAGGGCTGATTTAGGGTGATTTGGGGGAAATTTGGGGGGATTTAGGTGGATTTAGGGGAATTTAGGGGGATTTAGGTGGATTTAGGGCTGATTTAGGGTGATTTGGGGGGATTTTTGGGGGGATTTAGGTGGATTTCAGGTGATTTTAGGGGCAACTTTTGGGGGGATTTTGGGGGGATTTAGGTGGCTTTAGGGGGATTTTGGGGGAGTTGGGGGAATTTAGGGGGGTTTAGGGGACTTTAGGGGGTTTTAGGGGAATTCTGCACTGATTTAGGGTGATTTGGGGAATTTTGGGGGAAATTTGGGGGATTTAGGGGCACTTTTCGGGTGATTTTAGGGGCAATTTCGGGTGATTTTAGGGGCAATTTTGGGGGATTTTTAGGGGCAATTTTGGGGGATTTTTAGGGGCAATTTTGGGGGGGTTTAGGGGCATTTAGGGCTGATTTCGGGTGATTTGGGGGAAATTTGGGGGGATTTAGGTGGATTTAGGGGGGTTTAGGGGAATTTAGGGCTGATTTAGGGTGATTTGGGGGGATTTTTGGGGGAGATTGGGGGGGATTTAGGTGGATTTGGGGTGATTTTAGGGGCAACTTTGGGGGGGGGGGGGGGATTTTTGGGTGACTTCGGTGGGATTTGGAGGGAATTCCGGCTCCGGAATTTGGGATGGGGCCGGGATTCCCGCGCTCCCTCCCTGTCCCTGGTGGCCCTTGGGGCCCCCCCTGGAGCCACCCCCGGCCCCGCCCGGGATATTTTGGGATTTCCCGCGCGGGGGGGGAAGGGGGGGCGGGGAAGGGACGATCCCAAATTTGGGAATAGCGGGGAATTTGTCCCTTCCCGGGAGGGGACAAAGGGCCGTGACGTCACGGGATGTTCGGGGTGGGTTTTTTCCTGGGAAAAAGCGGCTTTTTGGGATTGCCGGGAGAGGGGCCGGCTGTGGGATCGAGCGTTCCCGGTTTTTCATGGAATTCTCCCCGGTGCGTGCGTGCGGCGTTCCCGGGGTTCTGCTGCTCCCGGTCAGCCCCAATTCCAAGGTTTTGGGGTTTTTTTTTTTGGTGTTTCTGGGATTGCGGCATTCCCGAATTCTGGGATCCCGGTGCTGGGGCAGCCTCAGGCCTTGGGGGATCCCAAAATCCCAGGGATTTATCCCCCATCCCTGGGAATGTTCCCAGCATTCCCAAATCCCGATGTTTAGGGGATCCTTGGGGTTCCCAGCATTCCCAAATCCCGGTGTTTAGGGGATCTTTGGGGTTCCCAGCATTCCCAAATCCCGATGTTTAGGGGATTTTTGGGGTTCCCAGCATTCCCAAATCCCGGTGCTGGGTTATCCTCAGGCCTTGGGGGATCCCAAAATCCCAGGGATTTATCCCCCATCCCTGGGAATGTTCCCAGCATTCCCAAATCCCGGTGTTTAGGGGATCTTTGGGGTTCCCAGCATTCCCAAATCCCGGTGCTGGGTCGTCCTCAGGCCTTGGGGGATCCCAAAATTCCCAGGGATTTATTCCCCATCCCTGGGAATGTTCCCAGCATTCCCAAATCCCGATGTTTAGGGGATTTTTGGGGTTCCCAGCATTCCCAAATCCCGATGTTTTGATTTCCCATCCCTGGGAATTGCAGCATTCCCAAATCCCGATATTTAGGGGATCTTTGGGGTTCCCAGCATTTCTGAATCCCAAGGATTTCATTCCCCATCCCTGGGAATTGCAGCATTCCCAGATCCCGGTGTTTGCCCATCCCTGGCACTCCCAGCATCCCTAAATCCCAGGGATTCATTCCCAACTCCCGCCTCTCTTTCCCACCATCCCGGTTTTTTTCCAGCCCCTCCAGGGGCGTTCCCGTGCCGGGAAGGGCCGGACCGGGAAAAGGGGGTGGGAATGGGATGAGGGAGCGGATCCTTATCCCGATCCCGGCTTTCCCAATCCCGGCTTTCCCGATCCTGGCTTTCCCGATCCCGGCCATGCTCCGCTGCCTGCTCCAAAGGGCTTCCCAACTTCCCAACGTGGAAAAGCGGGATAAACAAAGCGATCCCGTGGCCAGCCTGACATTCCGAGGTGAGGGAATCCCGGAGTTTTTCATTTTTTTGGGAAGGAAGGGAGGCTTTGGAATATTTTTGGCTGCTTTGGGAGTAAAATTTGGCAGCTGGGAAAGCTCCTGCTGCTCCCAAATCCTTGGAAAATCCTCCCTTCTTTTCCCAGCTTTTATCCCCCCTGATCCTGAATTTTTTAAAAATCCGCGCCGGAATATCCCTGGGAATTCCGTGCCTTTAAATCCCTGAATTCCGGATTGGGATGGATGGGAATAATCCCATGTGGAGCGGGGTTTATCCCATTCCCGAGGGATGGATTTCCTGGGAAAAGGGAGGGCTTTGCGCTCCCCAGAATTCCCGCTGGAAGCTGGTGCTGCCTTGGGGGGTTTTGGTATTTCCTGGTGTGGGGGAAAATGAGGAAAAATGGGGGGGAATGGAGAAAAAATGGGAAAAAAATGGGAAAAAATGGGGAAAACCGGGGAAAAAAATGGAGGGAAATGGTAAAATATGGGGAAAAACGGGGAAAAATGGGGAAAATGGGAGAAATGGGGGGAAATGGGGAAAATGGGGAAAACCAGGAAAAAATGGGGAAAATGGGAGAAAACTGGGAAAAATGGGGGGAAATGAGGGAAAATGGGAAAAAATAGGGAAGGTATTGGGAAATCAGGAAAAAATGGGGAAAAAATGGGGAAAAATAGGGAAAAAATTGGGAAAATAGGAAAAAAAGGAAAAAATAGGGGGAAAATGGGAAAAATGGGGGGAATGGGGAAAAACGGGGAAAAGCGGGGAAAAAATTGGAAAAATGGGGGAAAACTGGGAAAAATGGGAAAAAATGGGGAAAGATAGGAAAAAAATGGGGAGAAATGGGGAAAACCAGGAAAAAATGGCGAAGAGATGGGGAATAATAGGGAAAAAATTGGGAAAATAGGAAAAAAAGGGGGAAAGATAGGAAAAAAATGGGGAGAAATGGGGAAAACCAGGAAAAAATGGCGAAGAGATGGGGAATAATAGGGAAAAAATTGGGAAAATAGGAAAAAAAGGGGGAAAAATAGGAAAAAATGGGGAAAAATAGGAGAAAAGTGGGGAGAAATGGGGAAAAATGGGGGAAAATAGGAAAAAATGGGGAAAAATAGGAAAAAATGGGGGAAATGAGAAAGAAATGGGGGGAAAGGGGGGAAAATCCCGGTTATAGAAAAAATTAAGGAAAAGGACCTAAAAGTGGGTCCCAATCCAGCTTTTCCCTTTGGAATGCGGGTGCCGCTGATCCCATTCCCATCGGGATCCCTCTGGAGGATCCCGGGAGCTCCATCTTTGGCCAGATCCTGATCCGGGCCAATTCCAGGGCTCTGAATCCCGGGAAAAATCAGGAATGAGAAGGGGAATGAACCTTTGGATGAGGAAAACTGAGTTGTCCAAATTCCCGGCTGTCGGGAATTTTGGCTTTTCCCCAATCCCAAACCGGGAAGGATTTGCTGAACGGGGCTAAAAGAGCAGAAAACCGGGAATATTTGGGATATCCCGGGAGTCTCCTGGGGTTTGAGTCACCTCCATTGTTTGGCCTTTTCCTTTTCCTCTTCTCTTGGGATGCAGCCGCATTCCAAGAGGGATGAGGGGGGCGTGGCTTTGGGAAGGGTCAGGGGGGTGGTGGGGGTGGGGATGGAGCATTCCCAAGATTTGGGAATGTTGGATTTGGGGGAATTTGGAGCCGCCGATCCCACGGTTTTTTGGGGGATCCTGGGGAAACTGAGGCGCAATCCCGAGGTTTGGATGCAGGGAATGAAGGGATTGGAATGGTTGGGATCACCCGTGGCTCTTCCCAGCCCGAATTCCCAATCCCTGGAAACCTTTGGATGCGGCCTTGCTGCTCCTGGGGAAACTGAGGCACAGCAAGGAGGGGATTTCCATGGGATTTTCCAACTGGGAACGGTTGGGGATCCCCATTCCTGCCTGGGAATAGGGAATGGGGCTGGATCCCGATCCTGGAAGCTGTGGGAATTCCTGGAAGTTCAGCCCCAGCTGGGAGCAGAGAATGGGATCCAATCCTGATCCCAGGAATCCCTGGAAGCTCAGCTCCAGCTGGGATTGGGGAATGGGATCCAATCCTGATCCTGGGAATTCCTGGAAGCTCAGCTCCAGCTGGGATTGGGAATGGGATCCAATCCTGATCCTGGGAATTCCTGGAAGTTCAGCCCCAGCTGGGATTGGGGAATGGGATCCAATCCTGATCCTGGGAATTCCTGGAAGTTCAGCTCCAGCTGGGATTGGGGAATGGGATCCAATCTTTATCCCGGGATTCCCTGGAAGTTCAGCTCCAGCTGGGAGCAGGGAATGGGATCCAATCTTTTTCCTGGGAATTCCTGGAAGCTCAGATGCACCCGGGATCAGAGTTTCATTCTGGGATCCCGGTCCCTGGGAAGCTTCTGATCCATGGGAAGATCCCAATCCCATTTTTTCCCCTTCCAGGTGTGAAGAAGAAGACAAAGGTCATCAAGAACAATACAAATCCCATCTGGAATGAGGTGAGAATTCCCAATCCCTGGATTTATCCCTGTTCCCGAGCCCAGGGGATTCCCTGAGGCTTCCACTCCACGGAAAGTTTGGGATCGTTCCCTTTCTGCTCTGGAATTCCGGGCAGAATTCCAACCTCTTCCCTTTCCATCGAGGCCTTATCCAGGCTCGGCACCAACATTACAAGGAATTCCTATGGAATGGGAATTTTTCCAGCACATTTTCCCTTCCAACCCCATCCTTGTGCTCCCATGGGCCAAAATTCCCAAAAAAGATTGGAATTTGGTGGGAAAACAGGCACAGATTGAGGCTGGAGCAGCTCCTTCCCAGGAATCCAAGGACAAGCTTTTCCCAGGGCATCTTTTCCCAAAGGATTTGCCGGGAATTTTGGCTTTGGGAATGCTGTGATTCCAAGGGGGTTTGGGATTTGGGTTCTCCAATTCCAGGCGCTGATCCCGGCTCCTTCCTCCCCTTTTTTCCAGGGATTCGAGTGGGATCTGAAGGGAATCCCGCTGGATCCCGATGCTGAGCTCACCGTGGTGGTCAAGGACCATGAAACCGTGGGAAGGAACAGGTGGGAAAAATTCCGGAAAAATTCCGGAACAGGTGGGAAAAAATTCCTCTCCCTTCTCCCATTCCCGGAGCTCTTCCCGAACTCCCCGAATTCCCGCCGTGGGAGGCCGGAGCCACATTTTTGGGCTGCTTCGCTTGGAATTCCGGGGGAAAATTCCAGCGTTGGAAGGTTGGGAATACACAGGAGGTCCTTGTTTGGGGATGGATACTTCGGATACTTGGCTGGGATTTGGGAAGCGCTGCCAAGGTCATTCCCAAGGCTCCGGAGTGCCGGGAAGGGTGGCGGGAACGGAGCCTCGGGTTTCCTTCCTCCCGCTGCTGCCGGTGCCTCCCATTCCAGGGGTTCCCCACGGATCGGAGGCTCCTGCTGGGGGAGGAACGAGGGAATTCCAGGGATTCCAGGGATTCCCGGCTCTGTGGGGTGGGAGAGCTGCTGGGAAAGGGGAAAAAGAAAGGATGGGATTTATTTTTGGGATCGGAGGTTGGGAATATGCTCCCTGCTCCGGGAAGGATCCCGTTTCCAAGGCTGGAGCCGAGGCTGGAATTGCTGCTGGGCTGGAATCCAAAGGAGCTGGAGTTTGGGGCTGTTCCAGCTCTGGAGTGTCCATAAATAACCACGGGAAAACGGGAGGAGGGTCCTGGATCCCCGAGCAGGAAGATTCCGGCTGATGCCTCCCACTGTCCCGGGGGATCCAGCCTGGCCTTGGGCATTCCCAGGGATCCAGGGGCAGCCCCAGCTGCTCTGGCAATTCCAGCCCAGCCCCTCCCCACCCTCCCAGCCAGCAATTCCTTCCCACCATCCCAGCCCAAGCTCCCCTTTCCCACTGGGAAGCCATTCCCTGCCTCCTGGCCCTCCATGCCTTGGCCCCAGTCCCTCTGCAGCTCTCCTGGAGCCCCTTTAGGCCCTGCAAGGGGCTCCCAGCTCTCCCTGGCTCCTTCCCTTCTCCAGGGGAACATTCCCAGCTCTCCCAGCCTGATCCAGAGGGGCTCCAGAATCCTGGAATGCTTTGGATTAGTAGGGACTTTGAATCCCATCCCATTCTCACCCCATCCATGGGCAGGGACACCTCCCACCATCCCAGCAGATACCAGGTTGCTCCAAGCCCCAATGTCCAGCCTGGCCTTGGACATTCCCAGGGATCCAGGGGCAGCCCCAGCTGCTCTGGGAATTCTATCCCGAGGAATTCCTTCCCAAGATTCCACTCCAAGCTCCCCTTTCCCACTGGGAAGCCATTCCCTGCCTCCTGTCCCAAATCCCTTATCCCAAATCCCTCTGCAGCTCTCCTGGAGCCCCTTTAGGGACTCTGAGGATTCCCTGGCTCCTTCCCTTCTCCAGGGGAGCATTCCCAGCTCTCCCAGCCTGTTTCCATCTCCGTGCCCCTCTCCTGACTCCCATCCCTGCCTCTGGAATGGTTGGGATGCCCCTGGATGTGCCCTGAGCCCCGTCGCTGTTTCCCGCAGGTTTTTGGGAGAATCCCGGGTGCCGCTCCGGGATGTTCTGGGCACTCCCAGCCTGGCGGCCTCGTTCAACCTCCCCCTGCTGGACTCGCGCAAGGAGAGCACCGGGGTGAGCGCTGGCACCAGTTTGGACCAGTTGGGGCTCCCAGTTTGCGGCCAGTACAAGCTATGGAATGTCCAGTTTGGGCTCCCAGTTTGGGACCAGTTGTGGCTCCCAGTTTGGGACCAGTACAAACCATGGCATGGACAGGGGGACTCCCAGTTTGGGACCAGTTTGGGCTCCCGGTTTGGGACCAGTTGTGGCTCCCAATTTGTGACCAGTACAAGCCATGGAATGGCCAGTTTGCACTCCCAGTTTGGGACCAGTTGTGGCTCCCAGTTTGCGACCAGTACAAGCCATGGAATGTCCAGTTTGGGCTCCCAGTTTGGGACCACTTTGGGCTCCCAGTTTGGGACCAGTTGTGGCTCCCAATTTGTGACCAGTACAAGCCATGGAATGTCCAGTTTGGGCTCCCAGTTTGGGACCAGTTGTGGCTCCCAGTTTGCGACCAGTACAAGCCATGGAATGTCCAGTTTGGGCTCCCAGTTTTGGACCAGTTTGGGCTCCCAATTTGTGACCAGTACAAGCCATGGAATGGCCAGGTTGGGCTCCCAGAGTTGGGCCCCCTGGTTTGGGACCAGTATGAGCCGTGGCTTGGCCAGGGGGACTCCCAGTTTGGCACCAGCCGGGGCTCCCAGTTTGGCACCAGTTTGAGCCATGGCCCTTCCAGTGGCAGCTCCCAGTTTGAGCCATGGCCCTCCCAGTTTGGGACCAGTCTGAGTCCTGTCCCTCCCAGTTTGGGACCAGTCTGAGTCCTGTCCCTCCCAGTTTCAGACCAGTTTAAGCCACGTCTACTTTGGGCTCCCAGTTTGGGACCAGTCCCACCCACATCCCTCCCAGTTTGGGACCAGTCTGAGCCATGTTTCTCCCAGTTTGGGACCAGTCTGAGTCCTGTCCCTCCCAGTTTATCCCGGTTACCCCATCCCGGCTCTCTAACGCTCCTTCCCTGTTTTCCAGGCTTCCCTGTTCCTGCAGGTGTCCTACATCCCCCCTCCGGGCTCTATCCCACTTTTCCCACCTCCGGCCCCTCCGGATCCGGCCCCGGCCGCGGCCGAGCTGGACACGGTCACCGGTAACCACCACCCCTCCCCATCCTGGTTTTTGGCATCCAAAGCCATTCCCAAATCCCACTTTTCCCTTCTCCTGCCGGGCAGAGACGGCCGGAGAGGAGGATCCTGAGGATCCGGAGGCCACGGGGGACACGGAGCCTTCAGCGTCCTCGGGAGCGCCGGGATCGGAGCCGCCCTCGTTGCCAAGGAAGCCGTCCGGGAATCTCATCCCGGGGATGAAGAGGAGGAGGAAGAGCTCTCCCAAAAAACCTTTATCCAACAAACCCCAGGATTTCCAGGTGGGATGATCTGTTCCTGTAAAATCCCACAGGTTGTCCTGGTGATTCCCTGTTCTTCAGTCCGTGGGATGATCCCAATGATTCCCTGTCCTCAATCCCAAATCCTGGTGATTCCCAGTCCTCCATCCCATCCCAGATCCCAGTGATTCCCTGTTCTCCATCCTGTGGGATGATCCCAGTGATTCCCTGTCCTCAATCCCAAATCCCGACGATTCCCAGTCCTCCATCCTGTCCCAGATCCGGGTGATTCCCTGTCCTCCATCCCATGGGATGATCCCGGTGATTCCATGTCCTCCACCTCATGGAATTATCCTGATGATTCCCTGTTCTCCATCCCATGGGATGATCCCAGTGATTGCCTGTCCTCAATCCCAAATTCTGGTGATTCCCAGTCCTCCATCCCATCCCAGCTCCGGGTGATTCCCTGTTCTCCACCCTGTGGGATGATCCCAGTGATTCCCATCCCGGTGATTCCTTGTCCTCCATCCCATGGGGGGATTCCCAGTGATTCCCTGTACTCCATCCTATCCCAGATCCTGTTGATTGCTTGTCCTCCATCCCATGGGATGATCCCAGTGATTCCCTGTCCTCAATCCCAAATCCTGGTGATTCTCTGTCCTCCATCCCATCCCATCCCATCCCATCCCATCCCATCCCATCCCATCCCATCCCATCCCATCCCAGATCTGGGTGATTCCCTGTCCTCCATCCCATGGGATGATCCCAATGATTCCCGGTCCTCAATCCCAAATCCCGATGATTCCCAGCCTTCCATCCCATCCCAGATCCCAGTGATTCCCTGTTCTCCACCCTGTGGGATGATCCTGGTGATTCCCATCCTGGTGATTCCTTGTCCTCCATCCCATGGGGTGATTCCCAGTGATTCCCTGTACTCCATCCTATCCCAGATCCTGTTGATTGTTTGTCCTCCACCCCATGGGATGATCCCAGTGATTCCCTGTCCTCCATCCCATGGGATGATCCCGGTGATTCCCTGTCCTCAATCCCAAATCCTGGTGATTCTCTGTCCTCCATCCCATCCCATCCCAGATCTGGGTGATTCCCTGTCCTCCATCCCATGGGATGATCCCAGTGATTCCCTGTCCTCCATCCCATGAGATGATCCCGGTGATTCCCATCCTGGTGATTCCCTTTTCTCCATCCCATCCCAGATCCGGGTCAGGGTCATTGAGGCCCGGCAGCTTCCTGGGATCAACATCCGGCCGGTGGTGAAGGTGACGGTGTCCGGACAAACCCGGAGGACGCGGATCCGGAAAGGGAACAGCCCCTTCTTCGACGAGGTCAGCGGGAATTCCCACTCCAACAATTCCCGGGAGAGGCCAGGATTTGGGATGTGACACCAAGGAGCGAGCCCAGCATTCCCTTCCCCTCATCCAGGGCTCTTCCCAAAATCCCAGAGCTACCTGGAGGCTGGAAGCTCCATCCCGTGGGAAGTGGAAATGTGCTCCAGGGGGAAAATTGGGAATGTTCCTCATCCTTATCCCTGTTTCCCACAGACCTTTTTCTTCAATGTCTTCGAGTCCCCATCGGAGCTGTTCGACGCTCCCGTTTTCCTCACGGTGAGTGCCGGGAATTCCTGGAATTCTCCCCTTTCCAGGGAAACACCCCCTTGTTCCCCAGGATTCTCCATCCTGGTGGAATTTGCGTTGGATGTCCCATTTTTCCTCATTTCCAGGTTGTGGATTCTCGGTCGTTCCGCACGGATTCGGTGATCGGGGAATTCCGGGTAAGATCCTGTCCCCTTTTCCTGGCATTTCCTGCTCTGGATGAGCTCTGGAATCTCCTTTTCCTTTTATCCCGCAGATGGATGTGGAGACCGTTTACTCCGAGCCGAGTGAGCCTTGGGAAACTCCTTGATTTTTTTTGGGAATTGCACCCACACATCCGAGCTCTTCCATAGAGGAACACCGGATCCATGAGCATGGAATCCTGGAATGGTTGGGGTGGGAAGGGGCCTTAAGGATCATCTGGATCCATCCAGGGACAAATTCCATGATCCCAGGTGGATCCAAGTCCATCCTAGCCTGGCCTTGGACATTCCCAGGGATCCAGGGGCAGCCCCAGCTGCTCTGGGAATTCTATCCCGAGGAATTCCTTCCCAAGATTCCACTCCAAGCTCCCCTTTCCCACTGGGAAGCCATTCCCTGCCTCCTGTCCCAAATCCCTTATCCCAAATCCCTCTGCAGCTCTCCTGGAGCCCCTTTAGGGACTCTGAGGATTCCCTGGACTTTTCCCTTCTCCAGGAGAACATTCCCAGCTCTCCCAGCCTGGATCCAGAATCCTGGAATGGTTTAGGTTTGGAGACCTTAAATCCCATCCATTTCCCACCCCATCCATGTCCAGGGACACTTCCCACTATCCCAGGTTTCTCCAACCCCCATCCTACCTCTCCTTGGACACTTCCAGGGATGTCACATCCACAGCTTCTGCTGGAATTCCATCCCAAAGACACCTCCCTCTTCTCAGATCCCTTCCTGGGAAAAGAGCTGAAACATTCCCGTATCCCATTCCATGATATCCATTCAAAATCCCACCCAGGAGCATCCCTGGCCATCCAAGGATTAATTCCCGGATTTCCATGGTTTCCCGCAGAACACGCTTTCCTCAGGAAGTGGCTGCTCCTGTCAGATCCGGAGGATTTTTCCGCCGGAGCCAAGGGATACCTGAAGGTCAGCGCCTGCGTGCTGGGGCCTGGAGATGAAGCTCCTGTGAGTATTCCCGATGGGAATTCCAGCCAGGGGATATTCTGGATCTGGGATATTGCGGCTCTGGGATATTGCGACTCTGGGGTATTCCAGCTCTGGGGTATTCTGGATCTGGGGTATTCCGGATCTGGGATATTCCGGCCAAGGGTCACCAAACCCCATGGGCATTCCCAGAGAAGCCACAGCCTGGATCCTCCTCCATTTTGGGGGAAAAGCGCTGCATTTTCTCATGGAATCCTGGAATGGTTTGGGAGGGATTTAAAGCTCATCCATTCCCACCCAGGGACACCTCCCACTATCCCAGGTGGATCCAAGCCCCAGTGTCCAGCCTGGCCTTGGGCACTGCCAGGGATCCAGGGGCAGCCCCAGCTGCTCTGGCAATTCCAGCCCAGCCCCTCCCCACCCTCCCAGCCAGCAATTCCTTCCCAACATCCCAGCCCAAGCTCCCCTTTCCCACTGGGAAGCCATTCCCTGCCTCCTGTGCCTCCATGCCTTGGCCCCAGTCCCTCTGCAGCTCTCCTGGAGCCCCTTTAGGCCCTGCAAGGGGCTCCCAGCTCTCCCTGGCTCCTTCCCTTCTCCAGGCGAACATTCCCAGCTCTCCCAGCCTGATCCAGAGGGGCTCTGGAATCCTGGAATGCTTTGGCTCGGAGGAGACCTTAAATCCCATCCCATCCATGATTCCCAGATCCATGTCCAGGGACACCTCCCACCATCCCACATCGCTCCAAACTCCATCCAACCTTGCCTTGGACAACTCCCATGGATGAGAGATCCACCCGATCTCTCTGTTTTGGGATTTTCCCGCTCATTCCCGAATCCGGGCTGACTTTTCCCGCTGTTGCCTTTTCCTGCAGCTGGAGAAGAAGGAGGCGGCCGAGGACAAGGAGGACATCGAGGCCAATCTGCTGCGCCCCACCGGGGTCACCATCAGGGGGGCCCAGTTCTGCCTCAAGATCTTCAAAGCCGAGGATTTGCCCCAGAGTAGGTTTTCCCTTCGGATCCCTTGGAATCGCGGCATTCCAGTCGGGAATTAGGGCCCGGAGAAGGGAATGATCCAGATCTTCATGCAAGGATAATCCATGTCTTAATCAGGCGGTTTTATGTGGGAGGAGTTTCTTACTGGTTCAAACTGGTTTTATCCTGCTTTTCCCGCCTGGAGAGCGCCTCTGTGGGAATGCTTGTCCCACCGGGACCATCGGGATGCTGCGGAATTCCATGAATTTTGGCGTCTCCCTCTTTCCCCAGTGGATGACGCCGTCATGGACAACGTCCGGCAGATCTTTGGCTTCGAGAGCAACAAGAAGAACCTGGTGGATCCCTTCGTGGAAGTCAGCTTTGCTGGGAAAACGGTCAGGGAACGGGATGCTCCAGGATCCCTGGGAATGGCAGTGGGAGGAACCCGGGATTGGGATGGCAGCGGGGTGTTCCCGGGGCTGGGATAACAGTGGGATGGGAATGGCAGTGGGACATTCCCTCTGAGTGCCTGGAGTTTCCCTCCCAGGTCTTTGGGATTGGGATTTCGATGGGATATTCCCTCCCAGATCCCTGGGATTGGGATGGCAGCAGGATGTTCTCAGAGCTGGAACGGCAGCGGGACATTCCCTTAGGATCGCTGGGATTGGGATGGCAGCAGGACATTCCCACCCAAGTCTTTGGGATTGGGATGGCAGCGGGATGTTGGTGGAGCTGGAATGGTAGTGGGACAGTCCCCAGGAATTTGGGATTGGGACATTTCCTTTGGATCCCTGGGATTGGGATGGCCCCAGGATGACCTTGAGGTTGGGATGGCAATGGGATATTCCCTCCAGATCCCCAGCATGGTCCTGGCATGTGGGAATTTGGTTCTGGAATGGGGGAATCTGATCTTGGAATGGAGGAATTTGCTCTTGGCATGGGGGAATTTAGTCCTGGCATGGAAAAATCTGGTCCTGGAATGGGGGAATTTGGTCTTGGAATGGGGGAATTTGGTCTTGGAATGGGGAAAATGGGATCCTGCTGGTCCCAAGGTGGGAAGATCCCTGGGAAATCTGTGACATCCTCTGCCTCCTGCACCGGGGGGTTTAGGAACCCCATGGAATCGAGGACGGATTTTGGGGAATTTGGAGCTGGATTTTGGGGAATCTGAGGCTGGATTATAGGGAATCTGAAGCCGGATTTTAGGGAATCTGAAGCTGGATTTTAGGGAATCTGAAGCCAGATTTTAGGGAATCTGAGGCCATATTTTGGGGAAGCTGAGGCTGGATTTTAGGGACTCAGAGGCCAGATTTTAGGAAACCTGAGGCTGGATTTTAGGGAATCTGAAGCTGGATTTTAGGGAATCTGAGGCCGGATTTTGGGGGAATTTTCCCTCTTCCCACCTCTCCCTTCCAGCTCTACTCCCGGATCCTGGAGAAAAACGCCAACCCCCAGTGGAACCAGTGCCTGACGCTGCCGGCCATGGTGAGCACCGGTGTCCCCAAGGCCCCCTCCCACTGTCCCCAGCGCTGCTCACCCTCTTCCCGCATCCCTTTTCCCAGTTCCCCTCCATGTGCGAGCGGATGAGGATCCGTGTGACCGACTGGTGAGCGGGAAGGGCATTCCCAGTGCCCGGAGTGGCGGGATGGGCACAGGGACACCCTGAGGTCCCCAAAGTGACGATGTCACCCCACAGGGACCGCCTGACACACAACGATGTCATCGGCACCGCTTTCCTTGGAATGTCCAAGATCTCGGCTCCTGGCGGGGAGCTGGAGGGTAAGGGCGGGAAGGAGGCCGGGATTTGGGATGCATGGCCTTGGAGGAGCTGCATGGCATGGCTGGAGGTTGGTGGTGGCCTTGGGGATGTCACTGTCACAGCTGTCACCGTCCCTGGGGTCCTGGGGGTCGCGCCGAACTGTGCCCCGTTTCCGGATGGATCCAACCCCTCTGCATTTGGGATTTGATGGATTCTTGGGAATGCGGGGTGGAGGTTGCAGGTCCATGGTGTGACTAGAGGTTGGTGGTGGCCTTGAGGATGTCACTGTCACTGTCACCGTCCCCGCCTGGGGACACACAGTGGGGTCCTGGGGTCGCTCCGAGCTGTGCCCCATTTCTGGATGGATCCACCCCCTCTGGATTTGGGATTTGGTAGATTCTCGGAAATGGGGCCATGGAGGAGTTGCATGGCATGGCTGGAGGTTGGTGGTGGCCTTGGGGATGTCACTGTCACTGTCACCGTCCCTGCCTGGGGACACACAGTGGGGTCCTGGGGTCGCGCCGAGCTGTGCCCCATTTCCGGATGGATCCAACCCCTCTGCATTTGGGATTTGGGATTTGGTGGATTCTCGGGAATGGGAAATGGAGGTTGCAGGTCCATGGGTGCTGGAGTTTGGTGACACGTGGCGGTGGTGGCACTGCTGCTGGCGGAGGCCACGTCCCCCCTGTGGTGCGGCTGAGGTGACATTTAGGGGCTGTCACAGGGTGGGAATTCCCATCCAAATCCTGGGATTTTTCAAAGGGGAAGGACCCCCAGGTGGTTGCAGGGCTCAGCCGGGTGCCACCGTCACCAGTGCCGGGTGGGAATTTGGGACACGGCTTTGGAGCTGCCGAGGGCCGGGAGCTTCTGCCTGCATGAGCTTCTCCTGCTGCCAGCACTTCCATGGAATCCGCGATCCCACTGGGAATTCCACGTGTGGCTTTGTGACCCCCCCCACGAGCCGTAGGGACACGGGATGGCCACGTTGGAAAAAACTTGGAGCACCCTGGGATAGTGGGAGGTGTCCCTGCCCATGGAATGAGATGAGCTCGAAGGTCCTTCCAAGCCATTCCATGGATTCCATGAACTGGGACACGCTCCAGGGGCTCCACCCGTGTCCCACCCACCGGCATTGTCCAGTCCCTTCTTCCCAATCCCAATCCAGACCCTGGGATGGGCTGGAGACAGAGAGAGAGAGAGAGGCCGGGAGGGAGGATGGGAATGGGGGGATCCAGGATTGGCATCTCCCATTCAACCACTGGGATCTGCTGGATCCCGAGGAAATTCCAGGGAATGCAACTCAGGGAGGCTTCAATCCTGCTCCGTCCCAATCCTACAGGCTCTGGAATTTTCCAAGGCCAGGCTGGATAAGGCTTGGAACAACCTGGGATAGTGGGAGGTGTCCCTCGGTGCACCTGGATGGGCTTTAAGGTCCCTTCCCACCCAAACCATTCTGTGATTCCATGATTCCGTGATTCCATGATTCCATGATTCCATGAACCTCTTCCAACCTCTCCTTTTCTCCCTCTGTCTCTCTGTGGGAATCCCCACCCTCGTTCCCATATCCGTCCCTTTTCCATGCTCCTCTTCCAACCTTTCCCAACCTCTCTCCCTCTCTTTGTGCCTCAGATGAATTTCCTGCTCCTGCGAAGCCTCTGAAACCCTCGGACCGTACGTTCCCAGTACCATCCCAGTTTTCCAGCGCCTCCTGGGACTGGTTTTACTGGTTCCGCTCTCTGGACTGGGGGAGGATTGGCTGGGATGAGTTGGGAAAAGGGAATGGCTCCGGTTTGGCTCTTTGGGGATTCCCGGCATGTCGCCGTGTCTGGGGTGCGGACATGGAGCTCAAGGCAGGATTCCTGCTCAAAATCCCATAAAAACAAGAGGTTTTCATGGAATCCCAGGGTTGGAAAATCCCTGGGATCCATTGGCTGCCAAGGGCACCCGTGATCCGTGTCCCCAAGTGCCACATCCACAGGGATGCTCCATCCCTCCTGGGATGGGGACAGGCCTTTCCAGGAAGGAATATTCCCAAAAATCCAACTTCCAGGAAGGAATTTTCCCGAAAATCCAACCTAAATGTCCCTTGGCACATCCTGAGGCTCCTCCCTCTCTCCTGTCACTCTTCCTCTTGTCCAATCCCTCTCTGTCCTTTCCCTTTCCCATGGGAACTTTTCCTGGGATTGGGAATTCCTGGGATACAGCACCACGCCCTCCTTATCTTTCTCCTATTCCAAGGTGAGGTTGTAGACTCAAAATGGGTGGAAATTCCAGGATTTTGGTGGCCTCCATCCACCTGTGATCCTACAGCAAGCAGGACACGTTGCCAAGGATCCTCCAAGAATCCCTAATCCCTCTTTTCCCTGCCATTCCCAGTGGATGACGGGCTGGGATTCCTGCCGACCTTCGGGCCCTGCTACATCAACCTCTACGGCAGCCCCCGAGAATTCACCGGATTTCCCGATCCCTACGAGACGCTCAATTTGGGAAAGGTGACCTCGGCTGCTTCCCGGTGCATCCCAAAATAATCCTCTGGCTCCTCTTTTCCAAAAAAAAAAGATGCTCTTAACCCAACCTGGCTTTGTCATAGGAGCCTGCGCTGTTTCCCGCTCCAGGCTACTGCTGCTAACGCCTCCCGATCCCGCTCTGCTCCCAAAATTCCACCTGGGAAGCGCCGGCTGGAATTCTTTGCCTGATCTTGCTGCTCCGCAATGAAGCTCCTTGGAAGCGAAGGCAGAGCTCGGCCTCGGGAAGGGAATTCTGGGATCCTGACACCTGTTTCTGGTCTATCCCAAGGGCGAGGGGGTTGCATATCGGGGCCGGATCCTGGTGGAGCTGGAGACCAAACTGGTGGAGCACATGGAGCAGAAGGTGGAGGAGATTCCTGCTGATGACATCCTGAGGGTGGAGGTATTGGGATTTCTGGAAAATCTCTGGGATTGGCATGTGGGACGCTATGGAAGGAATGTTGGCCGTGGGTGGGGGGGTGTCCTGTGGTCTGTGAGCTCCTGGAGGGGGTTCCTGCTGGATTTCCATCCCAAAGCGTCCAAGCTGGTAATGGTGAGCATGGAATTGTGGGATTGTGGAATGGTTTGGGTGGGAATGGACCTTAAAACTCATCCCAATCCATGGGCAGGGACACCTCCCACTGTCCCAGGTGGCTCCAAGCCCCAGTGTCCAGCCTGACCTTGGGCACTTCCCAGGGATCCAGGGGCAGCCCCAGCTGCTCTGGCAATTCCAGCCCAGCCCCTCCCCACCCTCCCAGCCAGCAATTCCTTCCCAACCTCCCAGCCCAAGCTCCCCTTTCCCACTGGGAAGCCATTCCCTGCCTCCTGTGCCTCCATGCCTTGGCCCCAGTCCCTCTGCAGCTCTCCTGGAGCCCCTTTAGGCCCTGCAAGGGTCTCCAAGGTCTCCCAAGGGAGGTTTCCCTCCATTCCAGCTCTCCCAGATTTCCTGCTTTGGCTCCTTCTCCATGAGAAATTGCAGCCTCCTCTTCTATCAGCTTTTCCTAAAATTCCCCCAAAATTCCTGTGCTGCAACTTTTGTTAATCCCCTTCCAATAAAATTCCCATTTGGGAGCGATCACTGAGGTGTTTGTGCCGGGGCAGTGAGGGGTCATGGAATCCCCAAATCCTGGCATCACTGAGGTTGGAAAATCCTCCAGGATCAGTGAGTCCAAGCTGTGCCCAATCCCCACCTTGGCACTGAGGGCCACGTCCAGGAATTCCTTGGACACCTCCAGGGATGGGCACTCCAAAGCTCCCTGGGCACTTCCAAGGCCTGAGCACCCTTTCCATGAGGAAATTCCTGCTGATGTCCAACCTGAGCCTCCCCTGGCACAGCCTGAGGCCGTTCCCTCTTTTCCTGTTTTTCCCTGGGATCAGATCCCAAATCCCACCCAGCTCCAACATTTCAGGGAGTTGTGCAGAACCACAAAGTCCCTCTGGATCCTCCTTTTCTCCCTTTCCCAGCTCCCTCAGCTTTTCCTGGTTCTCCACCCCATTCCCAGCTCCCTCAGGATTTGCCCTCCATCCCCTTCTGGCTCAACCTCCTGGAGATCATTGCCAGCATCTCCTCCATATCCAATTCCCATCCGTATCCCAGAAATACCTGCGCCGAAGGAAATATTCCCTCTTTGCCGCCTTCTACTCGGCTACGATGCTCCAGGGTGTGGACGGAGCCATCCAGTTCGAGGTATCCATCGGGAATTACGGGAACAAGTTCGACACCACCTGCCTGCCCCTGGCCTCCACCACCCAGTACAGCCGGGCTGTCTTTGATGGTGAGCACGGCGTGGGTTCCATCCTTCGGGATGATCCAAACGCAGCTGGTGGGAGAGAATCCTGGAATTATGGAAGGGGTTGGGGTGGGAATGGATCTTCAATCCCATCCAGTCCCATCACCATCGATGGGAAGGGACACCTCCCACTCTCCCAAAGTGCTCCAAGCTGGCCTTGGACATTCCCAGGGATCCAGGGGCAGCCCCAGCTGCTCTGGCAATTCCAGCCCAGCCCCTCCCCACCCTCCCAGCCAGCAATTCCTTCCCAACATCCCAGCCCAAGCTCCCCTTTCCCACTGGGAAGCCATTCCCTGCCTCCTGGCCCTCCATGCCTTGGCCCCAGTCCCTCTGCAGCTCTCCTGGAGCCCCTTTAGGCCCTGCAAGGGGCTCCCAGCTCTCCCTGGCTCCTTCCCTTCTCCGGGGGAACATTCCCAGCTCTCCCAGGCTGCCTCCAGAGCACAGGGGCTCCAGAATGCTGGAATGGTTTAGAATGGAAGCGACCTTAAATCCCATCCCATTCCAAATCCATCCATGGGCAGGGACACCTCCCACTATCCCAGGTGGATCCAAGCCCCATCCAACCTGGTCTTGGGCACTTCCAGGGATCATGGGGAACCCAGAGGTTGTGTCCAGGTGATCCTGCTGAAGGTTTCTCTGCTTGGACCAGACAACTCCAGAGAGTTTTCCCCCCTCAGCCACCGGGAATTGTCTGGGGAGGAGCAGGGAAGCCGGGATTTCTCTCAGCTCCGTGAGGAGGTTTTTGGGAACACCTTTCCCTGGCCTTTCCCTGGCCTTTCCCTGGCCTTTCCCTGGCTCCAATCCTCATCCTGCCAGGAATGTTGAGGTGGTTTCCGGTCTTGCTTCCAGAGCCGTGGAGTCAGATCCCATTGGTTCTTGGCGGGATCTCATGGATTTGGGAAACACCATTCCCATTTGGTTCCAAAGGACTTCCCAAGGCGAATTCCCATCCCGATGCCACTCTTCCCCCTTCATCCCTGCTCCCAAGGGGTGAATCCCATTATCCCAACATCCCGAGGTGACCCTGCACTGTCCCCAGGTTGTCACTATTATTACCTGCCCTGGGGGAACGTGAAGCCGGTGGTGGTGCTGTCCTCGTACTGGGAGGACATCAGCCACCGCATGGACGCCCAGAACCTCCTGCTGCACGGGGCCGAGCGCTTGGTGAGTGACCGGCGACATCCTGGGGACACTGGGAGGGGACAGAGGGCACCTCCAGCCTGGAGAGTGACCGGTGACACAGAGCCGCGAACCCACTGGATCAGGAGCTTCCCGGAATTACGGGATCATGGAATGGTTTGAGGTGGGAAGGGGCCTTAAATCCCATGCCATTCCCACCCCATTCCATGGGCAGGGACACCTCCCACTATCCCAGGTGGATCCAAGCCCCAGTGTCCAGCCTGGCCTTGGGCATTCCCAGGGATCCAGGGGCAGTCCCAGCTGCTCTGGCAATTCCAGCCCAGCCCCTCCCCACCTTCCCAGCCAGCAATTCCTTCCCAACATCCCAGCCCAAGCTCCCCTTTCCCACTGGGAAGCCATTCCCTGCCTCCTGGCCCTCCAGGCCTTGGCCCCAGTCCCTCTGCAGCTCTCCTGGAGCTCCTTTAGGCCCTGCAAGGGGCTCCCAGCTCTCCCTGGCTCCTTCCCTTCTCCAGGGGAACATTCCCAGCTCTCCCAGCCTGATCCAGAGCAGAGGGGCTCTGGAATCCTGGAATGCTTTGGCTTGGAGGAGACCTTAAATCCCATCCCATTCCATGTCCAGGGACACCTCTCACCATCCCAGCAGATCCCAGCTTGCTCCAAGCCCCAATGTCCAACCTGGCCTTGGACACTTCCAGGGATCCAGGGCCTGTCCTTCATCTCCTTCAGCTCCGGAGCAATTTCTGGGATTTCCTGTTGGATTTCCCTGTTGTTTCCCCTGGAGCTCCAAATATTGGGATGCAGATCCCTGGCAGGACTCCGAGTGGAATCTCTGATCCCAGGGAGCTTCCCCAACCCCTTGCTGGGAATGTCCTGGAAGGGGGCAGGATTCCGGGGATTCCGCAGCTCCTGATCCCCGCCTTTCCTGCAGGAAGCAAACCTGGAGAAGGTCCAGGTGGCCCTGAAATCCAACCGCTCCCCGATGGAGCTGGAGGCCCTGGGATCCCAACTGCTTGATGATGTCATCGCCGACTGCAGGTACTTCGGGAATTCGGGATGGGAAACCTTTCCTGATGTTTCTTCTTGATCTTGGAAGGGACCACGGCTTCTGCCCCTCTTCTCCCTACTTTTCCCCACTTTTTCCCCCCTTTTCTTCCCTTTTTTTCCCCTTTTCCCATTTCCCCTCCTTTTTTCCCCTCCTTTTTTCCCCTCCTTTTTTCCCTCCTTTTTTCCCCTCCTTTTTCCCCCTCCTTTTTCCCTCCTTTTTCCTTTCCTTTTCCCCCCTTTTCCCCCTCTTCCCTTTTTTCCTTTTTTGTTCTTTCCCCTCCTTTTTTCTTATTTTCTATTTTCTGATTCCTTCCTTTTCCTCTTTTTTCCCTCTTTTTTCCCCCCTTTTCTCCCTCTTTCTGCCTTTTTATCTTTTTCCTTTTCTCCCCTTCCCCTTTTTTTTATTTTTCCCCTTTTCCCAGTTTTTTCCTTTTCCCTCTTTCCCCCCTTTTATTCCCTTCCCCCTCTTTTCCCTTTTTTTGCCTCTTCTCTCATTTTTCTTCCCTTTTTTCCTTTTTTTCTGTTTTTTCTCCTTTCCCCCCTTTCTTCCTTTCTTTCCCTTTTTCCTTTTTCCCCCTTTCCCCCCTTTTCTTATTTTTTTCCCCTTCCTCCCCCCTTTCCCTCCTTTTACCCTTTCTCCCTTTCCCTCTTTTCCCACCTTTTCCCGCCTCTTTCCCCCTCACTCCAAATCCTCATCCCTGGAATTGTCCAAGGCCAGGCTGGACAGGGCTTGGAGCAATCTGGGATAGTGGAAGGTGTCCTTGCGTGGAACTGGGTGGGATTTAAGATCCCTTCCCACCCAAACCATTCCATGATTCCATGTTCTCCCAATTTACCCACAATGAAAATGGGATTTACAGATCCCAATCCCAAATCCTGAGGTGGGAATGTTGCCTCCTCAACAATCTCCTTCCAAACCTCTCCGTGGCCTAAAAATAAATTTATCTTTGTGTCCATCTATTTTTTCTGGAGGAAATCCTGATTTGTGGCTCGGGAGCCGGGAACAGGAAGTTCATTTATAGCAGTGGATCCATAAATCCTTGAATTTTACCGGAAAACCTCCCAGTTTGGCACCTGATCCATTTTTCCAGGAGCTTGGATCAATGGATATTAAAATGTGGGTGTGGCTCGTTCCCATCCTGATTCCAGGGGGAATTCCGGCTGTGGTTTGAAGCTCTTTTGGTCTTCCTGTTCCCAAATGTCTTTGGTGGCTCCTCAGTTCCTTGGAAACTCACTGGAAGTATGGAAAAACCCTTTCAAAAGGCAGGAAAATCCCACAAGACACTGGATGAGCTGTTGGGGGTGGATTTGGGATGGCTTCATGACCATTAATGACCATTAATGATGATTAGTGACCATTAATGATGATCAGCGACCATCAATGATGATCGGTGACCATTAATGACCATTCATGATGTTTATTAACCACTAACGACCATTAATGACCATTAATGATGATTGGTGACCATTAATGACCTTTAATGACCATTAAGGATGATTGGTGACTGTTAATGACCTTTAATGACCATTAATGACCATCGATGATGATTAGTGACCATTAGAGACCATTAATGATCACTAATGAACATTAATGATAATTAATGACCCTTAATGATGGTTAATGACCTTCAAGGTCCATCCCAATCCAACCCAATCCCTGATTTCCGCCCATCCCTGCAGCCTGAAGCTTCCCGATGTCCTGGGGAAGGCGTCCAGCACCCACCTGGATCAGAACCTGTTCCGCTTCCGGAGCACCCACCTGGAGCAGATCCTGAAGGTGGCCCTGAGGCTCAAGCACGAGAATTCCGGCCTTTCCCAGATCCTGGATCAGGCGGAGGATTGGCTGTGCCGGCTCCGGACCATGGCGGAGGAGGTAACTCTTCCCGGTTTTCCCACCGTGGTTTTGGTGGGAAGCAGGGGTGGTGCTCCATCCTGGCTCCCAAATCCATGGCTTCCCCCAGGTTTGGTTCCGATGGTTGAGGTTGGTCTTGCTCATGGATGAGTTGGGGCCAACTCACGGATTGGGAGCAGCCCTGGAAAAGGACTTGGAATGGTGGTGGGTGGGAAGCTCCACATGTCCCAGGCTGATCCCACAGCTGGAAAAGGGGGAATTCTGCCCCTCTGCTCTGGATCAGGCTGGGAGAGCTGGGAATGTTCCCCTGGAGAAGGGAAGGACACAGGGAGAGCTGGGAGCCCCTTGCAGGGCCTAAAGGGGCTCCAGGAGAGCTGCAGAGGGACTGGGGCCAAGGCATGGAGGGCCAGGAGGCAGGGAATGGCTTCCCAGTGGGAAAGGGGAGCTTGGGCTGGGATGTTGGGAAGGAATTGCTGGCTGGGAGGGTGGGGAGGGGCTGGGCTGGAATTGCCAGAGCAGCTGGGGCTGCCCCTGGATCCCTGGGAATGTCCAAGGCCAGGCTGGGATGAACTTGGATCCAGCTGGGATGGTGGGAGGTGTCCCTGCCCATGGACCGCGATGGGATTGAAGATCCCTCCCACCCAAACCATTCCATGATCCCATGATCCCATTCCAGGCTGTCCTTCCTGTGGATTTGTGTTTTCCAGCCCCAGAACAGCCTCCCGGACATCGTCATCTGGATGCTCCAGGGGGACAAACGCGTGGCCTTCGCCCGCGTCCCAGCCCACCAGGTGCTGTATTCCCGGAACATCTCCAACTGCTGCGGCCGGAACTGCGGGAAGCTGCAGACCATCTTCCTCAAGGTACCTTTGGAAGAGTGTCCAGGTGGAATCTTGATTTTTCCAAGCAGTTTCTCCACTAAAAATAATAAAAAAGATGGAAAATCCAACAAGGATACCTCAAATCCCAACACAACGCTCAGCCCCGGTTTCATGGAATCATGGGAATGTTTGGGTTGGGAGAGATCGTAAATCCCAACAATTCCACCCCATCCATGGGCAGCTTCTGCTATCCCAGGTGGATCCAAGTCCATCCAACCTGGCCTTGGACACTTTCAGGGATTCAGGAGCAGCCACAGCTTCTCTGGGAATTCCAGCCTGTTGAAATTGCAGGAAAAATTCCTGGTTGTGCTTGTGATGGGGTCCAGCTCCTCCTCCATGGATCTGCGGCAGATTCCCTGGATTTCTCCCTCTATCCTGCAATTCCGGGGCAGGGAATATTTATCCAAGATTGTGCTTTTTTTAGGAAAATCCGTTTTATTTTTAATGTTTTTTATATTTTTCCAAATTCCCAACCTTCTGCCACTCCAGGAAATTTCAGCTGCTGACTCCTCTCCCAGGCACTTCCCAAGCTTCTCCCATCATCAAGGATATTCCATGTCCGGAAAGTAATGGGAGAAGAAAATCAGCACTGAACAAGATCGAAAAAAAAAAAAGGAAATTAAATAAATGGAATAAAATCCCAATTCCCAAACCCAGCCAGCACCAAAAATGAACTCAAATCTCTCCATCGGGATTTTTCCTTATCTGTGATTTTGGGAGGGAAAACCAGCAGCTCTCAGAGTGGGAAAAAGTGGCTGGGAAAAGGGCAGTGAGGAAAAAAATTCCTGGAGATTATTCCCGTTTTTCCTGAGTGTGTGAGTTGGGTTTGGAGTCTGGACCCTGGAGGGGATCCCTGACCCTGACCTTGTCCCTGTCCTTGTTCCTGTCCTTGTCCAGGTCCTTGTCCCTCTCCATGTCCTTGTCCCTGACCTTGTCCCTGTCCCTGTCCTTGTTCCTGTCCTTGTCCAGGTCCTTGTCCCTCTCCATGTCCTTGTCCCTGACCTTGTCCCTGTCCCTGTCCTTTTCCATCTCCTTGTCCCTGAACTTGTCCCTGGCCGTGTCCTTGTCCCTCTCCACGTCCTTTTCCACGTCCTTGTCCATGTCCCTGTCCTTGTCCCTGACCTTGTCCCCGTCCCTGACATTATCCCTGAGCTTGTCCCTTTCCATGTCCTTGTCCCTGTCCTTGTCCCTGTCCTTGTCCAGGTCCTTGTTCCTGTCCATGTCCTTGTCTCTGCCCCTGACCTTGTCCCTGATCTTGTCCTTGTCCGTGTCCTTGTCCCTGTCCCTGTCCTTGTCCCTGTCCTTGTCCAGGTCCTTGTTCCTGTCCATGTCCTTGTCTCTGACCTTGTCCATGTCCTGTCCTTTTCCATGTCCTCATCCAGGTCCATGTCCCTGTCCATGTCTGTCCTTTTCCATGTCCTTGTCCCTGAACTTGTCCCTGACCGTGTCCTTGTCCCTCTCCATGTCCTTGTCCATGTCCTTGTCCATGTCCCTGTCCTTGTCCCCGACCCTGATGTTGTCCATGTCCTTGACCCTGTCCCTGACCTCGTCCTTGTCCCTGACCTTGTTCAGGTCCATGTTTTTGTCCCTGCCCCTGATCTTGTCCTTGTCCAGGTCCTTGTCCCTGTTCATGTCCTTGTCTCTGACCTTGTCCCTGTCCCTGTCCATGTCCCTGTCCTTTTCCATGTCCTTGTCCCTGAACTTGTCCCTGTTCCTGACCTTGTCCTTGTCCGTGTCCTTTTCCCTGTTCCTGACCTTGTCCCTGTCCCTGACATTATCCTTAAGCTTGTCCCTTGTCCTTATCCCTATGTCCACGTCCCTGTCCCTGTCCTTGTCCCTGTCCTTGTCCCTGAGCTTGTCCCTGATCTTGTCCTTGTCCCTGTCCTTGTCCCTGTCCTTGCCCATGTCCTCGTCTTGTCCCTGACCCTATCCCTGACCCTGTCCATGACCCTGGAATTTTGAAGCTCCTCAAGATCAGCTGGGGACACATTTTTGGGATCTTGATGGTGCCATCGGGATGATCCTGAAGGTCTTTCCTGACCTCAATTCCATGATCCCAAAGCGCTCCACCCGCTGTCAACATTGTCCCACCTGCTCCCTGTCCCGCCTTCCCCATCCAGGGATCCTTCATTCCCGCTCTTCCAGCCTCCCATCCTGAGAATTCCCATTAATCCCCTCCTGGGGACCTTTTCCTTGGCAGTACCCGCAGGAGGATGGAATGGGACCACGGATCCCAGCGCAGATCCGGGTGCGCCTCTGGTTCGGATTGGCTGTGGATGAGAAGGAATTCAACCAATTTGCCGAGGGAAAACTCTCCGTCTTCGCCGAAACCGTGAGCATTCCCAAGGATTCCCTATCCTGGCGGGAAAATGGGGTGGGCTGGACCTAAAACCTCCTCACTCCCTAAAACCGTGGGAAGGAGGATCACCAGCTCAGCCTGGAATGCTGAGGGGAAAGTTGGGAATGAGCCATGAAGTTGCGTTATCCCTCACAATGGGAAAATCAGGATGCCATGGAACGGGTTGGGCTTTTCCCGGGAGGTCTGTCCCTCTGCAGGGATTATTCATGGAATTCTGTTATTCCAGCCCTAAATCCATCTTTTTTTTTGGCTCTCCCAGTATGAGAACCAAACCAAACTGGCGCTGGTGGGGAACTGGGGCACCACCGGCCTGACCTATCCCAAATATTCCGATGTCACTGGCCGGATCAAGCTGCCCAAGGACAGCTTCCGGCCTTCCGCGGGATGGACCTGGGCCGGGGACTGGTTCATCTGCCCGGAAAAGACGTGAGTTGGGCTTTTCTGCTGGGAATGGGTGTCCTGGAGATCCCAAAATCCATTGGAAAAATCTGGGATGCCCCTGGGGTTCCTCATCTGTGCCCAAGGATGTGATTCCCCCTCATCCAACTCTTGGGATGCTCCAAAACTGAGGAGCTTTGGGGTGGGATTTTCATCCTGGTTTGGGTTTTTCCTGAGGGAAAACTTTTCTTGGAGGGGTGGGAGAAATTTGGGAGTGCTGAGGATGGCAAAAGAGGATGGTAGGATGAGGAATCCCAGATTTTGGGTATTCCCGGGATTCAGGTTGTTGCACGACGTGGACGCCGGACACCTGAGCTTCGTGGAGGAGGTGTTTGAGAACCAAGTCCGGCTTCCCGGAGGGCAGTGGATCCACATGACCGATTCCTACACGGATGTGGTGAGGGAAAACTGGGAATTCTGGGAGCCAGGCTGGAATCCCAGGGGAAATTTAAGGAGGGGGTGAAACTTCCCTGTGTCCCACAGAATGGGGAGAAGGTCCTGCCCAAGGATGAGATTGAGTGTCCTCCAGGCTGGAAGTGGGAAGACGTGGAATGGGATACGGATCTCAACAGGGCTGTGGATGAGAAAGGTACCAGGGAAGGAATTTTGGGATGCTGGATTCCGGAATTTTGGGATCCTGGATTCAGGAATTTTGGGATCCTGTTTTCTTCCACGATCTGTGGATGAGAACATTCCCAGGCTGTGGGGTCTGGATCAGGAGACGGGGTTAGGTCCTGGAGGATCCTTTTCCCTTGGCTCAGCCTGGAGCTGTGGGATGGGAATTCCCAAAGGCCATGCTGGGATAATCTGGGAAGATCCTGGCGGGAAAGTAACGGAAAACACTGGGCTGGAGAGCTCCAGGATGATCCCAGAGTCTGGAATGGCTGGAGGGAGGCAGGAAAGAGTCCCCAAGATGGGATTTGGACACCACGGATCCATCCCCGATCATTCCAGAGGGATGGGTGGTGCCATAAGGACGGAAATCCAACCAAGAAATTTTGTCGGGATTCAGCCACACCTTCACTGTTGGAAATACCTGGTGGGAGCCAGTGGAGGGGGGGGCTCTTCTCCCACCTCCACCAGGTATTCCCTTCTTCCCAAGGCTGGGAATACGGGATCACGATCCCGCCGGAGCGCAAGCCCAAGGCCTGGGTGCCAGCGGAGAAGATGTTCCACACCCACCGGCGCCGGCGCTGGGTGCGGCTCCGCCGGCGCGACCTGGAGCACATGGAAGCCATGAGAAAGGTGGGAAAAGGTGACACCGGATCGGGATGTGGCTCTGTCCCTCCGGATGGGTGCCGGGTTTTGGCAGGATGTGCTTTTCCTTGGAAGCTGGGGGGGGGGTGGGGTGGGGTGGGGTTTGTCGTGGTTTCCCATGGAAAATTCCGCATTCCCAGGGGTGGAAGATATTCCAGGGGGATTGACTGGGGTGCGGGGTGGGATGGGGACATCCAGGAACGTTCTGGAGTGTGGGAAATGGGAGTGGGCCGATGGCCCCAGCCTGTCCATATCCCGCTTCCCTCTAGATGGTGCCATTGGACCGGGAAATGCTGGGAATCCTCCCTCCCTCCTCCCCCACCTCTGCTGCTTCCCAAGGCCACTTGTCTCCCTTCCCAGCAATTTTTCGGGATAATTGTGGCCACGTGGAGCCCCTGGCACTCTGTTTTCAAAGGGGTGTGGGTGTCACGAGGAGCTGGGGAGGAAAATCCTTCCCGGGCTTGTGGTGGATGATCCAGGGAGAAATTCCAGAGGTGGCAGAGCCATGGGAGGGATCAGGATGATGGCAAAGGGAAAAGCGGGATGGGAAATGGAGCTGCTGGAGCTCCACAGGCCTGGACAGGATCTGGCCCCAGCCTTGCTCAGCCCCAGCTCAGAGATCCCATTCCAAGTGGGATTCATCCCAGGGATTGGTGAAGGGCTGAACTGCCACTGGTGGATCCAGCAGGGTTAATGGTTGGATTGGGAGAATCCTGTCCTTGGATCCCTAGAAGTGCCCAAGGCCAGGTTGGACATTGGGGCTTGGATCCACCTGGAGTAGTGGGAGGTGTCCCTGCCCATGGGTGGGGAGGGAATGGGATGGGTTTTAAGGTCGCTTCCATCCCAAAGCATTCCAGGATTCTGGAGCCCCTCTGCTCTGGATCAGGCTGGGAGAGCTGGGAATGTTCCCCTGGAGAAGGGAAGGAGCCAGGGAGAGCTGGGAGCCCCTTGCAGGGCCTAAAGGGGCTCCAGGAGAGCTGCAGAGGGACTGGGGCCAAGGCATGGAGGGCCAGGAGGCAGGGAATGGCTTCCCAGTGGGAAAGGGGAGCTTGGGCTGGGATGTTGGGAAGGAATTGCTGGCTGGGAGGGTGGGGAGGGGCTGGGCTGGAATTGCCAGAGCAGCTGGGGCTGCCCCTGGATCCCTGGGAATGTCCAAGGCCAGGCTGGACACTGGGGCTTGGATCCACCTGGGATAGTGGGAGGTGTCCCTGCCCATGGGATGGGATGATCCTTAAGGTCCCTTCCATCCCAAACCATTCCATGATTCCATGATGATGTCTGGGGCCTTTCCCATCCTAAACCCACTGACCTTTTGGTCTTTCCCAACCTAAATATTCCTATAATTCTCTCAATGATTCCATGACTCCATTCCATGAGTCCAACCTGGGCAAAACACAGGGAAAAAACTTGGGATGGGACAGCATTCCGAAAAAACCTAAATCCAGCTTTTGGGTGGATCCTGGAAAACGTGATCCCTGTGATCCCTGTCCGGCAGCACAAGCAGGAGGAGCTGGATGGGGATGGTTGGGAATACGCTTCCCTCTTCGGCTGGCGCTTCCACCTCCAGCAGCGCCGCTCTGACTCCTTCCGCCGGCGCCGCTGGAGACGCCGGATGGAGCCTCTGGAACGCACCGGCCCCGCTGCCGTCTTCGCCTTGGAAGGGGCTCTGGTAGGGAACAGCTTCCCCCATTCCCAAATTTCCTCCTGGGAATATTATCGGCTGCTCATTTTAAGCTTCCCGCCATTCCTGTTTGTTCCCTGCTATCCTGATTTCGTCCACGCTCTGGATTTCCCAGTCTGCTGCTTTTCCAATGATTCCATGAGAGCCAAAGCAGCACAAAGCTCCCATTCTGTGTTTCCATGGAATTTTTCCCCCTCCTGTTTGGATTTTTTCCCCTCTTTCCCTGCTCCCATCCAGTGTTGATCCCTTCGGGATAAAAGCGGCTCTGTGGTGTCTTCCATGAGCTGCTCCCATCCTGGGAATCCCAACTGCCTTGCACTCCAAAAGCTCCCAGCAGGATTGTTCCTATTCCCCCTTTTCCCCTGGGATCCGCAGGTGGGAATTCTCAGCTTTGGAAATTACTCCTTTTCCCGCAAATATTCCAAGGCCAGTGGGGCAATTAGGAGGATTCGGGAATCTCCAAAAGGTTTTCCAGCCTAAATTTTAGGATTCCGGGGGAGTGCTGGAAGCCCGGACTCCTGTTGGACACCCCAGAGGATCCCATCCAATGGGGAATCCCAGCTCTGGAGGTGATCCCGGCATTCCCAACTTTCCGTTGTTTTCCTTGCAGGGGGGAGTGACGGACGACAAGAGCGACGATGGAAAATCCAATGGAAAATCCGCATCCACCCTCAACTTCGGAGTCAACCGACCCACGATCTCCTGCATTTTTGACTGTAAGGATCCAAGGGGAGCTGGAAAGGCATTTCCCATCCTTTTCCTGGAAAAAGATGGAAAAAGAAACCTGGAAAAAGGGTGGAGGGGTGGATGGTGCTTATGGGAACATCCACAGGCTCCGGGATCAGTGCTTGGGAAATCCTGGGGGGATTAAGCTGGGATTCCCTCACATGGGAGACTGGGATTGATGGAAAAGCATTCCTGGGCTCATCTTTTCCATGATTCCCATTTTTCCGGCAGCTGGGAACAGATTCCACCTGCGCTGTTACCTGTACCAGGCACGGGATCTGATAGCCATGGACAAGGACAGCTTCTCCGGTGAGTCCGGATCTGCAGCGGGAGGAATTCTGGGAGCAGAGGGATCATCCCATGGGCAGGAGACACCTCCCGCTATCCCAGCTGGATCCAAGCCCATCCCAACCTGGTTTTGGACATTCCCAGGGATCCAGGGGCAGCCCCAGCTGCTCTGGCAATTCCAGCCCAGCCCCTCCCCACCCTCCCAGCCAGCAATTCCTTCCCAACATCCCAGCCCAAGCTCCCCTTTCCCACTGGGAAGCCATTCCCTGCCTCCTGGCCCTCCATGCCTTGGCCCCAGTCCCTCTGCAGCTCTCCTGGAGCCCCTTTAGGCTCTGGAATGAACTCCAAGGAATCTCTGGAGCCTTCCCTTCTCCAGGCTGGATATGATGGAGCACAGGGAGAAACTTCCATGGGATGTACTCAGGAAAAATTCCAGAGGGTGAGAGGATTTAATCAGGATCTCGGCACAGTCCAGCCCCTTCTTCTCCAGCATCCTCAGGAAATTCCTCATTGGATTTGATCCATTGGAAGGTTTCCAGCCCGTGGGGTTGGGTCTGGATGATCCCTAAGGTCCCTTCCATTCCCAACAACTCTGGTATTCCATGATTCCAGAATTCCTCAGCATTCCCCTTCTCCCAGCTCAGGAGGGCAGCAATCCCTGGGGTCTGGGACTTGGGAAGGGGATTTCTATGGAAGAAAGGGATTCCAGGTGGAAAATGGGCTTGGCTTTGAGGGAGGAGTTTTCCATGTCCTGCTGCTCCAACCATTCCCAGCACAGCTCCAGGGATTTCTGAAATTCCCAGGACTGTGCTGGTGTGGTTGGGACATCCCACACTGGGGGTTTTTGGGATAGGAAATAAGTGGGAATAGGAGAAATCCGTTTATCCATGGGATTTTGGTGCTGGCGGTGCTTGGATGATTGGATGTAGGTGGAACATCCCTTTGGAATGTGGCTGAGGTGGGATGGAGTGCTTGGAATTATCCCGGCAGCTGGAAAATCCCACATCCTCATCCCTGGGGGCTGGGCCATCCCAGCCAGGTGATCCCATTAATGCTTCGGAGCTGGAAAAGAGGGAAAAGGGGACGTCACCACCTCTGGATCAGTTTTGGGATAACGTGGAATGTCCCAAATCCCGGGAAAAGTGCCCACAGGCAGGAGACATCCAACATCCCTCCATGGCTATCCCTGCTCAATTTCCATGGGAACTTAGGGAGGGCTTTGGATGGGATTTCCCTCCAAATTCTGGGATTTAAACTCCACTTGGAACAACACATCCTAGGAATGATGGATCCTGGATGGGACACACGGACAATCCCAAAACTGAGGAAGTAGCCGGATTGTGATCCCGAAAGAATCCTCTTTCTCCCAGTAGCTGGAATGATGGGATTTTTTGGGAATAAACACCCTGGAGCATCCAAACAATCCCCCAGTGTCTGCTCCCCCCTGAGAATCCCACAAAAAGCTCCTTGTTGGGATGAGGAGGTGGGAGCAAGGTGAGCTCATGGCCCGGGAGGGGAGTCCGGAATTGTTTTCCTTTGGAAAAGTCCCGGCCAAGGACAACACGAGTTCCACAATGTGGGATTGTGATTCCTGCTGCCAGGAATAAAGGAGTTCATTAAAGGGGCTCGGCCGTTGGAAAAATAAACATTCCCTGTTCCCGACAAAGGGGCTTTAGAGAGCCTTCCATGAAAAAAAAAAAGGAGGAGAAGGGAGGGAAAAATGGGGAAAAAAAAAAAAAAGAGGGAAAAAGCAGCTCCAAAGTCAGGGGTTTTTGTTTATTGTAGTGGATTTGGCTGGAAAAAAAGTGGGAAAGGCTCTTCCCAGAGCAGATTGTTGGGAATGTCTGAACGACCCTGGATTGTTCACATGGATAGAGGGGGAATCCATCCCTGGGTCCCCGAATTCCTTGGAAAAGGGGAGGAAAGGGGGAAGGCTGCTGGGATCAGCTGGCCCCACTTCCAGGGGGTGTGGGATAATCCTGGGATCTGAATCCTGGGATGTGGGGTTTCCTGGGATCTGAATCCTGGGGGATAATCCTGGAATATGAACCTGGGAATGTGTGGGGTAATCCTGGGATCTGGATCCAGGAGTGTGAGATCTTCCTGGGATCTGAATCCAGGAATTTGGGGTGTTCCTGGGAGCTGCATCCAGGGGTTTGTGGGATAAACATGGGAACTGCATCCTTTGGATCCCAGAAATTCTCCCAGGGATGTGTGGGATGTTCCTCGGATCTGAATCCAGGGATGTGTGGGATGTTCCTGGAATCTGAATCCAGGAGTGTGGGATAATCCTGGGATCTGCACCCAGGGATATGTGGGGTAATGCTGGGATTCGAATCCAGGGATGGGTAGGATTTTCCTGGGATCTGAATCCAGGGGTATGTGGGATAATCCTGGGATATGAACCCAGAAATGTGGGATTTTCCTGGGATCTGCATCCAGGGATGTGTGGGATGCTCCTCCACCCTCCCAGCCAGCAATTCCTTCCCAACATCCCAGCCCAAGCTCCCCTTTCCCACTGGGAAGCCATTCCCTGCCTCCTGTGCCTCCATGCCTTGGCCCCAGTCCCTCTGCAGCTCTCCTGGAGCCCCTTTAGGCCCTGCAAGGGGCTCCCAGCTCTCCCTGGATTTTTAGAGCAATCCCAGCTCCAAGACTGAGCCTTCCCAGCTGGAAAATCACCTGGAAAACCAGGCAGATTGGCGCTGGAATGCCGAATTCCGGGCGGGATGGACTGGGCAGCTCCTTTCTCCTCAAGCAAGACCTGAAGGACCTCAGGATGAGCTGGAGCGAGCTGAGAACTCCCAAAATCCTTTGGGAGGCAGTTCTGGATGGAGCTTGGAATTCTGGGAAGAGCCGGAGCTCGGCTCCATCCCTGAATCCCATTCCCACAGATCCCTACGCCATCGTGTCCTTCCTGCACCAGAGCCAGAAGACGGTGGTGGAGAAGAACACCCTGAATCCCACCTGGGATCAGACCCTGATCTTCTACGAGATCGAGATTTTCGGGAATTCTCAGGATGTGGCCGAGTCCCCTCCCAATATCCTGGTGGAAATCTACGACCACGACACCTATGTGAGTGTGGGAATTCCCACCGGGAATTCCCAGCCTCTGGAATGTGATGTCCGGCTTCTCTGGGTGGTTTAGGCCTTGAGGTGGATATTCCAGAGGGTGAAATTCCAGGGAAAATCCCGTGGTGTCCTTGCAGTCCCATTTGCTGGGCTTCACCGGGGTCATTTAAAGTGGGAAAATTAATGGAGTTTCCTCATGGAAAAACCTTGGGATAAGATTGGAAGCAGTCATGGAATTAGGGAAACGCCCTCTGCTGTTTGCTGTGTCCAAAGGGCCTGGAAATTATGGAATTTTGGGGGATGGGTGGCAGGAATTTCATTTTTTTTCCCAGAAAAAACAGGCTGGAGACTGTCGCAAGCACAGGAGGGAATTCAGGCGAAAACACTTGGAATAAACCTCGGGAAGGGCTTGGGAATATCTCAGGAATCTTTTTCCCTCTTTCCTGCTCATTCCCAGCGGGAAGCAGGAAAGATCCCAAAGATCCCAGTGCGGAGCAGTGAACGGGATTTTTAGGAGCTGCTGAAGGCTCCGAGTTCCTGCTCTGGAAAACCTGGGATAGGAATTCCACCTTTTAAGCCAAAATTCCTAAAAAAGTGCATTTTCAGCCTTAGGAATTCCAGGAAGGAGCTGGAAAACTGGAGGCTCTGTGGGCACCACTCCATTCATTTTCCTGCCCCAATCCCATAACGGGATCATCCTTCGCTTCCAATATTTTGGCTGAGAGTGGGATGGACTTTTTTGGAGAAAAGGGATGGGAAGGACGATCCCAAATTCCGGGATTCCCTCTCCAGGGCGCGGATGAATTCATGGGACGCTGCATCTGCCAGCCCAGCCTGGAGCGCTCGCCCCGGCTCTCCTGGTATCCTGTCCTCAAATCCGGCCGGAATGTCGGGGAGCTCCTGGCTGCCTTCGAGCTGATCCAGCGGGAAAAGGTGAGATCCATCCCCGAGCCTGGAATGCTCCGGAATTCCCGTTCTTCTCCAGGATCTGATCTTTGCCAGGTGTTGGGTTTTGTCCATCCATTGGCGCCTTTGGAGCATGGGAAGAGCCAGAGGGATTTGGGATTTGTCCCTTTTGGAGGGATAATTCCATAGGCTGAGGTTTTCCAGCTGGGAAAAGAGGTGGTTTGGGGTTGGTCTGATGGAAATTCCCCGTGGGATGGGCTGCATGGATCCATCTCTCCTAGGACAAGTCCTGGGGGGTCTCAGGGATATCGGGGGAGCTGGGAATTGTCAAATCCCTAAGGATTCCTTCGAATTATTCCTGGAGGGGGTTCAGGAGAGCTGAAGCCACTCCAGCTTTTCCGATGGCTGCCTGGGAAAATGGATGGACTGGGAAGCTCACTCCCTCCATCCCGTTCTTCCTTCCCAGCCCCAAGGTTTAACTGGGAATGGGAATCCCACAATTCCCTGGAAATCCCAACACAAACACCAGGAAAAGGCCCCAAATCCCGACACAAGGCCTCTCCCTTCTCCTCATTCTCTCAGAACCAGGTGGGAAAGGCCTCGGGAAGGCCTTGGAATGGGATGTGCTCCCGGAGGAGATGTTTGATCCCAGCGGGAATCATCTGGGTGGATTTGGTGCCTCCTGGCTGGATGAGAGTCCAGGATTTTTGGGAATGGAAGGGGCTGAGGTTTCTCTGACCGCTCAATTGGAATTAGCACTGGGAATATTGGGAATGTTAATGGGAATTGTTTTCTCTCCCTGCAGCCAGCTGTCCATCACATCCCTGGATTTGAGGTAATTCCCGACTCCTCCTTGCAACTCCTCTATCCCTGGGAATGGCCCAGCACCATTCCCAGCTTTCCCAGGGATTTGGATCCTGTTTCCAGCCCTGCAGCCATCCCTCCATCCAATCCTAGGGAATTATTTTAAGATGAAGGAATTCCCGTGTAGAGATTCTGGTTTTCCTGACTGGTAAGGAAAACTGGGAATGGGGCAACTCCTTCCTGACACAGCAAATTTATCCCATTCCAGGATCCAGAGGATCCCATGGAGATGCTCCAAGGGCTCTGGAGGCAGGCTGGGAGAGCTGGGAATGTTCCCCTGGAGAAGGGAAGGACACAGGGAGAGCTGGGAGCCCCTTGCAGGGCCTAAAGGGGCTCCAGGAGAGCTGCAGAGGGACTGGGGCCAAGGCATGGAGGCACAGGAGGCAGGGAATGGCTTCCCAGTGGGAAAGGGGAGCTTGGGCTGGGATGTTGGGAAGGAATTGCTGGCTGGGAGGGTGGGGAGGGGCTGGGCTGGAATTGCCAGAGCAGCTGGGGCTGCCCCTGGATCCCTGGGAATGTCCAAGGCCAGGCTGGATCCAGCTGGGATTGGGGAAGGGGGTGGGACTGGATGGGATTTAAGGATCCCTTCCCACCCCAAACCATTCCAGGACTCCCTTCAGTTGTCAGCTCCAATTAGAAACCTTGGGATGGGCTTAGGGATGAGAATTTCTCTAATTCCATCCTCTCCTCCTCTTTCCCAGAGCGAGCTCTCCTCCAGCCTGGATGAGGTGAGTCTTTGGGAATTCCTTGTTTTTCATCTTGGAATTGTTAAAATTTGCCTCCTTGGGAAATCCCCTTTTTCCCCAGATGGATCAAGCCAGGAGCACCAGAATTTTGGCAATGGCAGGATGGGCTTTTCCCCATGGCTGGGAATGTTGGGATCCATTTACCCTCTGGAATGAGGTGTCCCATCCTTCCAAGCCTGGAATGCCAGAGCCGGAATACTGGGCTGGCCTTGGAAATCCCAATTCCAGACTTTACATAGGGAATTTGCCATGAATCGAGGATGTGCCGGACTGTTCCCGTTGTTCTCAAGGAAAGTCTCATGTCCCATTCCCCCAAAAAATTCCAGGATAGGTTGGATGGGGCTTGGAGCAACCTGGGATAGTGGAAAGTTCCCTGCCCATGGAATGGGATGAGCTTTTCAATGGAAACTCTTCCATGATTCCATCATTCCCGAGATTCTGATTCCACGCCCAGCATCCCAACCTTTCCCAGATTTTATCCTTGTGCATCCCATGGAACTGATCCCAGGCTGAATCAAGAGTTGGGATCTTGGGAAACTCCTGGCAGGGAAATGGAACAACTCCCAGAGCCATAAATCCCAAAATCCAGGAGATGAGCTAGGAATGACCTGAGCAACATTCCCAGGAAAGGTTGGCTTGGATGGGATGAATGCATTTTTCCAAGAGTTTTTTCCCACCACGCCACCTTTCCTTGGGAGCTCATCCCGCTGTTCCATGTGTCCATAATCATCTCTCTCCTCTTTTTCCTCCATTTCTTCCCACTGCCGGAATTCTGGGATGGGGCATTCCACAGCTCTGCATTCCCGCCTTGTTCTCCGAGGGGCTCCTCCAATGGGTATCGCTCTCCTCCCTTCCTTCCCTATTCCCAGAATCCACGAAAATCCCAGCAGAGCCTCTCAGGGAGAGCAGGATCGTGGGAACCCCATCCTGACAAAATTCCTGAGGCTGCATCCCAAGGAGTGGTGCCAGCCGGAGTCTCCGGTGCCTCTTGGATGCTCCTGAGGGACCAGGCTGGCTCCATCCTTCTCCATTTCTTTTTGGGAATGGCCTTTTGGGGCTGAATTCCCACCAAACTCTGGGATTTATCTTCAGCTCACATCCCAGCTTCCATTTAAACCGGCAATCTTTTCCAGCTTTTCCAGTTTTTTTCGGCCTCATCCATGTTGGTTTTCACTCATCCTGGATCCAAATCCGGGTTGGATTCTGTGATCTCCAGAGCTTCTTTCCACCTGGATTCCCTCTGATTTATCCTTGTTCAACCCATCCCGGCTCCCAGCAGGATTTTTATGGATTTTCCTCCCTCCAGACGGCTTTGTCTGGGAATTGCTTTTCCCGCTCCCATCCTGATCCCTCCCTGCTCCCACCTCCTTCCCGGCATTCCCTGCTTATTCCTGTCCATCCGGTGGAACATTCCGTCCTCCGGCATTCAGCTGGAATCCAGGAGAACGCCTGGAAAACCACTGGGAGAGCAGCAGGAAGGACTTAAAAAACCCTGGAATGATGCAGGGTTCAAATCCAAGTTGATCCTGGAGAGGATGGACGGGGCAGGAGATCCTTTTCCAAGGAATTCCCGTTGGATTTGCCAAAGGATTCATCACTAACATCCCTTCCAACCCAAACCATTCCATGATTTTGGGCCTGAGCAGCCTGAAATGAATTTTTTTGGGAATTAGGGTTGCAGAGGTAACCCAGGGAATGCGGGAATTCTCTGCAGCTCTCCCTTCTCCTTCGGGTTATCCCAAATAAAATTCCCATTCCCTGCTGGCACTAACCAGCACTGGGAGCACGCGGATCACGGGATGGAGGAGTGGCTGCTCCATGTGGGAATCCCAGGCACCTTCTCCAAATGGAATTCCCAAAACCCTTCGGCTGACAAGCAGCTGGACTCAGGAACCACTGGCAATTCCCAAGGAAAATTAAAGCTTGGAATTTTATGGGAAAGGGGATTGCAATTGGATAATCCTTAAGGATCCAACCCCAACCATTCCATGATTCTCCATGTGCCACTGGGGAAAATCCCTTTGGAGAGGCAATCCCTGACCCAGTCCCGGAATCAAAACACACCCACATTTCATTGAATCCAATAAAATTCCAGCCGGGACAGAATTCCATGCTCCTGAGATGGATTTCCAGAGGTTTTGCTTTCATTCCCACCTTTCTGGGGCTCTGGGAGATGCAGGAAAAGGAGAGGGGAGGAATTCTGCTTCCTGCTTTCCTCCTCTGGGAAGGCAAATTGGGAATTTCTCAGCTGCTTCCCAGATTTGGGATGATCCCGATGGAATTCTCTGATAGTTTCACCTGAGCCCTGTCCCGTGGATTTGTGGATTATCCACGAGCTGTGGGATGAACCACAGCCCCTTCCCAGATCCGGAGGCGATGCCAATCCCCCATCCCACAGCGCTGCTCCCACTAAATTTCTGGGAATCGCCCAACTACGCTGCCGCCGCTGCTGCTGCTTCATCCCTTTCCTCATCCCACCGGGATCCCGGGATGGGATAGAGGCGGTTTCCTCCCATCATTCCCTAAAAAACGTAGAACTTTGGAGGGCAGATCCTTTGGGAAAAGCTCAGGGATGCTGGATCTTCTCCAGGACGGATTAAAGGGATAAAACCACTTTTCCAGCACCTCCATCCCACCATTCCTCATCTCCCTCCTTCGGCTGTCCTGGATTTCCTGGGAGAGATGAGTTTGGCAGAGATGGAGACTCCAGGTGGATCCAATATGGAAAAGGGGTTGTTATCCCATCCTGGCGCTTCCTGATGTTTCCTTTCCCTCTCCGTTCCCGCAGTCCGCGGATTCCGACCTTCCCTATCCGCCGCCCCAGCGGGAGCCCAACGTTTACATGGTCCCGCAGGGAATCAAACCCGTCCTGCAGCGCACGGCCATCGAGGTGAGCCGGGAATCCTGCCGGATCTGGGAATGAGAGCTGGGAATGGGATCTGAGCTGGATTCTGGGGTGGAATTCCAAAAAAAGAGGAGACTCCGGGGGGACCTTCTGGCTCTCCATGATGCCCTAATAGGAAGGTGGAGCTGGAGAGGTTGGGATCTGCTCCCAGGGAAAAAGGGATGGGATAAGGATGAAGTGCAGGTTGGACATCAGGAGGAATTTCCTCACGGAAAAGGTGGGCAGGCATTGGAAGTGCTCAGGGAGGTTTGGAATCCCCATCCCTGGAGGTGTCCAAGGAATTTCTGGTGTGGAGGTGCGGATCAGCCACAGGTTGAACTCGAAGACCTCGGAGGTCTTTTCCAACCTCAAGGATTCCATAATTCCCACCACTGCATGTCCCACACAGTTGAACCTCCAGCTTCTCCTGCAGTGCCGAGGAGCTCCATGGAAGCCTGGAAGGAGAAGTCGGGCTCAGGATTTGCTGTCCTCTCATCCCACAGATCCTGGCCTGGGGACTGAGGAACCTCAAGAGCTTCCAGCTGGCCAGCGTGACCTCGCCCAGCCTGCTGGTGGAGTGCGGTGGGCAGCGCGTCCAGTCCGGCGTCATCAAGAACGTCAAGAAGAACCCCAACTTCGATGTCTGCGTGCTCTACATGGAAGTGGTGAGGTCCTGGTGGGGCTGGGGTGGTGCAGGGTGAAGGGAAGGTCCCATAAAAATGGGTCCTGTGAAGGACCTCAAAGTCCCATAAAAACGCATCTTAGGGTGAAGAGCCTCAAAGTTCCATAAAAATGGATCTTGTGGTGAAGGACCTCAAAATCCCATAAAAGTTTACCTTGTGAAGGACCTTAAAATCCCATAAAATGGGATCTTGTCATGAAGGACCTCAAAGTTCCATAAAAATGGATCTTGTGGTGAAGGACCTCACAGTCCCATAAAAATGGGTCTTCTGGTGAAGGACCTCAAAGTCCCATAAAAATGCATCTTAGGGTGAAGAGCCTCAAAAGGCCATAAAATGGATCTGGTGAAGGACCTTAAAATCCCATAAAATGGGATCTTGTGGTGAAGGACCTCAAAGTTCCATAGAAATGGATCTCGTGGTGAAGGACCTGGAGGTCCCGTAAAAATGGATCTTGTGGTGAAGGACCTGGAGGTCCCGTAAAAATTGGTCTTGTGGTGAAGGATCTTAAAATCCACTAAAAGGGGATCTGGTGAAGGGCCTGGAGGTCCCATAAAAATGGGTCTTGTGGTGAAGGACCTCAAAGTCCCATAAAAAAGTGTCTTGAGAAGGACCTTGAAGTCCTATAAAAATGGATCTTGTCGTGAAGAACCTCGGAATCCCATAACATTGGATTTTATGGGGAAGGACCTTAAAATCCCATAAAAATGGGTCTTCTGGTGAAGGACCTCAAAGTTCCATAAACTGGATCTTGTGGGGAAGGACCTCAAAGTCCCATAAATAAGTGCCTTGAGAAGAACCTTAAAGTCCCACAAAAATGGATCTTGTCATGAAGGACCTCAAAGTCCCATAAAATGGGATCTTGTGAAGGACCTTAAAATCCCATAAAAATGGATCTTGTGGTGAAGGACCCCGGAGTCCCATAACATTGGATTTTATGGGGAAGGACCTCAAAATCCCATAAAATTGGATCTTCTGGTGAAATCAACTCTGCCCTTGGTTTTTTGGGGTGGTGCAGAACTTCTGCCCTCCCTTCCCAACCTCATTCCCTCTTCCGTTCCCGGCTCCCACAGCGTCTTCCCAAAGAGAGCCTCTACAGCCCCCCCATCATCCTGAAGATCATCGACAACCGCCCCTTTGGCCGGCGGCCCGTGGTGGGACAGTGCACGATCCGCTCCCTCCAGGAATTCTACTGGGATCCTTTCCAGCAGGACACGGGGGCGCCCCAGGAGCAGCCAGGTACGTGGGAATACCGGGATTTGTGTCCTTCATGGAGTCATGGAATGGGTTGGGTGGGAATGGATCTTCAAACCCATCCAGTTCCGTCCAGGGACACCTCCCACTATCCCAGGTAGATCCAAGTTCATCCCAGCCTGGCCTTGGGCACTGCCAGGGATCCAGGGGCAGCCCCAGCTGCTCTGGCAATTCCAGCCCAGCCCCTCCCCACCCTCCCAGCCAGCAATTCCTTCCCAACATCCCAGCCCAAGCTCCCCTTTCCCACTGGGAAGCCATTCCCTGCCTCCTGTGCCTCCATGCCTTGGCCCCAGTCCCTCTGCAGCTCTCCTGGAGCCCCTTTAGGCCCTGCAAGGGGCTCCCAGCTCTCCCTGGCTCCTTCCCTTCTCCAGGGGAACATTCCCAGCTCTCCCAGCCTGATCCAGAGCAGAGGGGCTCCAGAATGCTGGAATGGTTTGGGTGGGAAAGGACCTTAAATCCCATCCTATCCCATCCATGTCCAGGGACACCTCCCACCTTTCCATCAGATCCCAGACTGCTCCAAGCCCCAGTGTCCAGCCTGGCCTTGGGCACTGCCAGGGATCCAGGGGCAGCCCCAGCTGCTCTGGCAATTCCAGCCCAGCCCCTCCCCACCCTCCCCGGGAGGAATTTTTTCCCAATATCGCATCTAAATCTCCCCTCCTTCTGTTTAATCCATTCCCTCTTGTCCTGGCACTCCATGTCCTTGTCCGAAGTCCCTCTCCTGACTCCTTGGAGCCCTGGATTGGACTGGGATCATGGAGATGAACTTTGGGTGGCGGGAATGGCCTGGATGAGGTTGAAATAATGGAAATCAACTTTGGGTGGTGGGAAAAGTCTGGATAGGATTGGGATCATGGTGATGACCTTTGGACGGTGGGAAGGATCTGGATGGGTTTGGGATCATGGACATCAGCTTTGGGAGAAGGGAAGGGTCTGGAAGAGGTTGGGATCACAGAGATGGGGTCTTGGAGAAACTGGGATCACTCCTGAAGGTCGATCCCAAAGTTTCTCGTCTCTGGGATTCCCAAATCCTGGGATCACGCCCCACTCTGGTTGCAGATGACGTCAGCCTCACGCCCAGGGATGACATCCTCATCGACATTGACGACAAAGAGCCCCTGATTCCCATCCAGGTACGGAAAACGCGGCCGCGCTGGGAAGATCCCGGGATTTTTCCATGCTCTGGTGGATCCAGTGAGGGTGGACAGACACAGCAGTGCCCATGCGAGGCTGGATCCGGTTGGATCCATCCTTTTTCAGCTTCCATGTGGTTTCCCTCCCTCTCCTCATCCGCACAACCCCAAACTCCTCCTCATTCCCTACATTGGGAATGAGGGCCTGGATTTGTTTTCCCGATGGAGAGAAATTCATGCCAGGCTCTTCCCAAGGAAAGCTAAAATTCCATGAGGCTCCACTGTCCTCACTCCATGGCCAGGTCTCCTTTCCCCAGTTTAGTTCCTTGTTTGCAGGAATTTTACAGGACCGGGATTGCGGAATCCCAAATCCCGAATCCGTGGTGGTGGGGAGCATGGAAGGAGGGGGGAATCAGTGCGGTTCCAATGAATTGGAGGGATCTCAGCATTCCCTTGGGAATGATCAGGATGGACACACCCCTGGAGCTTCCGTTCTTCCAGAAACTTCCCATATCCACAGCCCTCGGATTCCTTCTCCGGCAGAAGGAATCTTGGGGCCAGACCTGTGCCGAGCCGTGCATGGGATGCACGGATCCGGAGGCGATGCCGGTGCCTCTGGAGCAGCTGGGAATGGTGTCAGGAATGTTTGGTGGAGCTTTTCCTGGTCTCCTATGCCTTGGTGGGATATCGAGGGCTGGAATTTTCCTTCTCCCTGTTCCTGGATGCTGCAGGGCTGGAAAAGCCAGAGTTTTCCGGAAGGAATCTGCCTTTCAGGTGTTTCCTGCCTCAGTTTCCCTGGCCTTGAGCACTTCCAGGGATGGAGGAACCAGTAAATTCAAGATGTGCAACTTGGGCATGGATCCTGCTCTTTTCCATCTCCTTGGTGCCTCCTGGGGGTTCTATTCCCAAGGATTTTCTGTTGCCGTTGGATATTTGTGGTGTGTCCCAAGGCAGGCTCCGGCTGGGTCCCACATCAAGCTGAGAATCAGGAATTTGGCCAAAATTCCCAAAAAAACCCTGTGGATGTGGCCCTACTCATTCCCTGCTCACTCCAAATCCTCACCCCTGGAAGTGTCCAAGGCCAGGTTGGATGAGGCTTGGAGAAACTTGGGATAGTGGGAGATTCCACCCATGGAAAAGGTGGAATGGGATGGGATTTAAGGTCCTTCCCACCCAAAACATTCCAGGATTCCATGATTCCATTCACAGCTCCACTGGAATCTTGTCCTGGAATTCTTCAGCCTCCATTAGCAACTGGACAGGAAAGTTGGGAAAAGTTGGCTCCAGTGAAAAGTGTGGAAAGGAAAAAGCAACTCCTGAAAATGCTCCTGATTGGAGCATTGGGAAATCGGGAAAGCAGCCTCATTCCCTCCTTTTTGTTTCCCATTTAAGGATTTATCCTTAAAATTTACAGTTGGGCTTCATCTTGGATCAGGGAAGTAACTGGAGCGCATCCATGGAAAACGTGGAATTAGGGAACAGGAATTTTGGGAATAAATCCCCCTTTTTTAGTCCAGGACAGAGAAACTTGGGAGAAAACGGAGGGAATAATGTGGGAATTTTCTGGGGGCTGAACTCACTGCAGGATCCCAACTTGGGATGTGGAGCCAGGGTCTCCCGTGATCCGGATCCTGGGTTTTCTGTGATCCGGAATCGACCCCGGTGCTGGAAGTGCTCGGACAATGTGGTGCTGGTCATTCCCGCTGGTGGGATTCCCAGTTTGTCCCATTTTTCCAAGTGGTCTGGATGGAGGGAACGCCCTGGGGTGCCCGGAGTGGGATCGGCCGTGCTCAGCATTCCCTGGAATTCTCTGCTCAGATTCCCGTGACTTGTTAATGGAAAACCATGTTGGTGGCAAACCTGCTCCCATTTTTTCCTTTGGGAACAAAACCTCTGGGTAGGGACACACCTCCCTTTACACCCCCTGGAGCTCTGGGAGCTGCTCCCAGCAATGGGGGATTCCATTCCCAAAATCCCATAGGAAGGAATGAGACAGAGCTTTGGAATCCTGGAGCTTTATTCCCTGGGATAAATGTATTGGCAACATCTCCAAGCTTGGATCAAATTTAGGGAAGAGTTTAAATGGGAAGAAAAGGGGGAGAGGGATGTGACAAAACCATTCCAAAGTGGAAAATTCCAGCATTTTTTTCCAGGAAAAAACTTTTCCCTAACAATCCCCCTGCCATGAACGGAGTTCTTCAGTTTGACCCCAGATTCATCCTTTTCCCTTTGTTTCTTTCCTCGTTTTTCCCATTTTTTTGACAGACGAGGGAGCTTCTTCCTGGAAAGCCAACCCAAAATTCCCACCTCAGAATTTTGGCCCTGGAAGCTGCTCCTGTCCTGGAGCTGGCCATGGATCGGGGTGTGGATGGACCATCGGGATCCTTCCGCCCATCCAGGGCCAGATTTGGGAGGTCAAGGAGCAATCCCGGCCAGCAGGGACCATCCCATTCCTCCTTCCCGGGAAAAGGGATGGATCCCAAGGCAGCAGCTCGTGCCCAGGGGCTCTTCCAGCGGCGCTGTTGGAAGCAGGAGCCAGGATTTTTCATGGATGCGTTTCCTTGCGTGGCTCTGGAGTTTTTTCCCTCCTTGCCAAGCTTGGCTTTGCTCCCTGCTCCGATGGATGACTGGAACAAAGGATCCCTTTGTTGCTTTCCCTGGAAAATTGGGAAAACAACCGGAGGTGAAATCCCTCTGCTCTGAGGTTTGGGAGAGCGTTATCCATCTCATCCAGGCGGGCTCAGGAGTTCAGCCGGAGTTTAAGTGCACGGGAATCACATCCTGGTCTCCCAAAGGGAGGAAAATCCTCCTAAAAATCATGGAAAAGCGATTTTTTCCCAGCTAATCCCATCTAGTTTGGTTCTTTGGGAGAAGGACATGGAGCAGGATTTTGGAAAGGTGGAATTTGTGGAAGAGGTTGCTGGATCAGGCCTTGTCCTGCCAGCTCTGCTCCCAGTGTTTTCCAAGGGTTCATTCCCATGGGAAGAGGCTCAGGAAGGACTTCCACAAGTCCATGGGATGAGCAGGGATTTGTTCCGTCTGCTCATGGATAAATCAGCTGGAAAGGAGCCATTCCCAGCAGCCACGGGAGCTGTGAGGGAATCCTGGTGGAACATGATCCTCAAGGAATTTTTTCCCTATGGAGCAGCTGGAAGCTGTGGGGTTTGGCCCAAGGATGCCGGTCTGGATTTGGTGGGATGGGAGCAGAGTTTTGGGAACAAGCTTGAGCTGGATATCTGGGAATGCTGTCTGGATTGGCCTGATCCTCAAACCCGGCTGTTTTCTGGGAAGAACCTCTCATTTTTCTGCCTTTTCCACCTCCAAGGGATCAACCCTTGGAATCCAGGAGCAGTGCTGCTGCTTCCTGCCCATGGAAGTGATCCCGGGTTTTGGTTTGCCCAGGATGAGCTGGGCTTGGACCTGGAATTTCATCCTGAGCATTCCCAATCCTGTTTTTAACCCCCCTGGCTCAGATCCCTCCTTGGATCCCGGAATAACTCCCTGTGTTAGCAGCACTCGGTATCCAGGGAAAAGCCTCTCCTCCATTGGGAATTACTAACAGCTTTTCCATAATTTTTCCCTTTAATATCCCATTTTTCCTCCACCTCATTCCAGCTTCTTGCCGAACATCCCTAAAATCCAACCCTGCGCTCATCCCAAAGGTTTCCTCATCCTGGGAAACCGCAGGGTCCGGAATATTTGTTTGGATTATTCCCTTTAATTTCTCCCAAACTGTGTGTTCATCCCCATTCCCAGAATTCCTTGGATAACGGATCACTTTAATTTGTAGCTTTCCGAGGGTTTGACGAGCTCAGCACTAATTAACATCCCGGATTCCCGGGCCCTGCCTCATGTAGGTATTGCTTAATTTCTAATTGCTAATTAATTGCTTAATTAATTAATCGCTTAATTAATGACCTGAACCCATGAGAATGTATGGATTTAAATGGAAGGGGCCGTTTCCTTCTGGGAAAAATCTGTCTTGCTGCTTAGGAAATTGGAATTCCAGCTGGCTGCTGGGGTTTCCTTGGGTTTTCCACCATTTCAAAGGGAATCAGGGTGGTTTGGGGAGGAATTCTGCCTCCAGCCCTGGGATCCCAGCACGGGAAGGACATGGAAATGTGGGAGAGATCCAAGGATGGGACCAGGATGATCAGAGGGATTCTGGAGCCCCTCTGCTCTGGATCAGGCTGGGAGAGCTGGGAATGTTCCCCTGGAGAAGGGAAGGAGCCAGGGAGAGCTGGGAGCCCCTTGCAGGGCCTAAAGGGGCTCCAGGAGAGCTGCAGAGGGACTGGGGCCAAGGCATGGAGGGCCAGGAGGCAGGGAATGGCTTCCCAGTGGGAAAGGGGAGCTTGGGCTGGGATGTTGGGAAGGAATTGCTGGCTGGGAGGGTGGGGAGGGGCTGGGCTGGAATTGCCAGAGCAGCTGGGGCTGCCCCTGGATCCCTGGGAATGTCCAAGGCCAGGCTGGACACTGGGGCTTGGATCCACCTGGGATAGTGGGAGGTGTCCCTGCCCATGGATGGGGTGGGAATGGGATGGGATTGAAGATCCCTTCCCATCCAAACCCTTCCAGGTTTCTGGAGCCCCTCTGCTGGATCCACCTGAGATAGTGGGAGGTGTCCCTGCCCATGGAGCTGGATGAGCTTCCAGGTCCCTTCCCATTCCATAATTCCATGATTCCTGGGCATCTCATGGAGGAGAGGAGCTCAGGAGGGACTCTCAGACACCTCTGAGTGGCCGTTCCCTGCTGAGGAGCCCTACAAGGGGGCTACTCCTCCGTTACTCCTCCGTTACTCCGGCTCGTGCAGCTTTCCCTGTCAGACACACAAATCCCCCATCCCAGGACACGTTACCAGAGCTGAGCGGAGCCAATTCCAGCTGATCCGTGTCTGTAAACGATTTGGGATAATTGGTTGTTTGCTGTGTTTGCTCCTTCCCAATCCAAGCCCACATTTCACGGCTTCTCCGGTTACGGTTCCTTGGAAGAGCTCTGGGTGTCGGATGGCTCCTCCTGGGAATGGTTCCCAGTGCTGCCCCCCTGGAATGTTCCTGATGGTTTTGATATTCCCAGTTTGGGAGCCAACCCATGGCACTGCCACTGGGGAGGGAGGGAAAGCATTCCCAGAGAAAATCTCCAGGGCTGGATTTCCACAGCCGGGGTTTGTAAGCTCATGGAATGGGTTGGGTGGGAAGGGAACTTCAATCCCATCCCATTCCCACCCCATCCATGGGCAGGGACACCTCCCACTGTCCCAGGCTGCTCCAAGCCCCAATGTCCAGCCTGGCCTTGGACATTCCCAGGGATCCAGGGGCAGCCCCAGCTGCTCTGGCAATTCCAGCCCAGCCCCTCCCCACCCTCCCAGCCAGCAATTCCTTCCCAACATCCCACCCCAAGCTCCCCTTTCCCACTGGGAAGCCATTCCCTGCCTCCTGGCCCTCCATGCCTTGGCCCCAGTCCCTCTGCAGCTCTCCTGGAGCCCCTTTAGGCCCTGCAAGGGGCTCCCAGCTCTCCCTGGCTCCTTCCCTTCTCCAGGGGAACATTCCCAGCTCTCCCAGCCTGATCCAGAGCAGAGAGGCTCCACAATCCTGGAATGCTTTGGGTGGGAAAGGACCTTAAATCCCATCCCATTCCCACCCCATTCCATGGGCAGGGACAGCTCCCACTATCCCAGCTGGATCCAAGCCCCAGTGTCCAGCCTGGCCTTGGGCACTTCCAGGGATCCAGGGGCAGCCCCAGCTGCTCTGGCAATTCCAGCCCAGCCCCTCCCCACCCTCCCAGGGAGGAATTTTTTCCATAAAGGAGAAATACCCCTCCTTCCAGCCCTGCTTTGTTCCCAGAGCTGCTGCTGCTCCTGGGATGACGGGATCAGGGGAAATGATCCCATAATTCCCAGGATATCCACAGGACGGGTCCCTCTTGGGAAAAAGACTGGCATTCAAGGGTGGTGAGAAGGAAGAGGGAGGGAACAGAGATAAGGAGACAGGAAACCTCTGGATAATCATGGCACCAGCTTTCCAGGTGGGAATAAGCTCCTTTTCCAGAAAAATTTGAGGATTTGGTCACCGGGGAATAAATTTATCCACAAGGGATGCTCACCCGGGGGTTGTGCCCAGTGGGATCCATGAAAAAGCTGGAAAGGGAGCACAGATTCCGATCCCAGAGATCCTCTGTGCCATGGCCAGGATAAATCCTTGGAGGTGGTTTGGGATACCTGGAGGGAATTTTATCCATCCCCTGGATAAATGAAATCCCTCAATCCATCCTTTGCCGATCCATCGCTTCCCACGGCTTTCCCATTCCCAAATGGAATCATGTCCATCGCTGTTAACATTCCAGCTGCTCCACTTCCCTCCTTTTTATGTTCTCCCTGTTTTTCATTGGAGTATTGGTCAAAATTCCCCAAAATCTCTAATCCAACTCTTTCCCTTGGGGCTGCAGAAGATTCCGTGGGTAAGTCCCGGGATGAATCCAAGCATTTTCCTTGTATCCCAATACCTGTGGAATGTCACAATGGCCGAATGGAGCCTTTGAAACAATAAAATGGGAAGTGATGAAAATTTGGATTTCCCCCCCACCCCCCCAAAAAAGGAGGTGGCAGAAGCCTCAGAGTGAAATTCTGGAATATTCCAACTAAATCCAATGTCCATCCATTAAATCCTGGGCCTTTGGCTTCAAATATAAATCCAGTAAAATTCCATTTGGAATCCTCCGTGAGGCCACCGAGCTGGAATTTTGTGGCCTCCTCATAGGAGACACCAGGATTCTGCGGGAATTTTTCATGGATCGCCGGCAAAGCGATCTAAAAAACGGGATTCCTATAAAATCCATGGAATTGTTGAGCCAGCGTGGCTGCTTTTCCTCTTGGAGCAGCATCCTTGGAGCTGGAATGCTTCACACCAGGAATGAGGCGATGGGTGAAGGTGGGAGCTGAGATTTTGTGGGATCTTCCCATTTTTTTTTCATCCAAGAGTTGTGTCCTTCAGGAGACCTGAGCACCGTTGGGTTTTAATGGAAAGATGGGAATTTTATGGATTTGTTCATTTAGCTGCAGGTTTTGTTGGGATGGGGAGGCTGGGTGGTGCTGGGATGCAACCAGGAAGTCAATCCCTGTCTCCCAAATCCCAAAAATTTCCAGGGAAAGCCTAAAATTGGGACATTTCAGGCTGTTAACACCAGAGTTAAATTAATTCCCTGCATGGAAATCCTGGGAAAACCACCCTCTGAGTGGCCAAAAATTCCCTAAAAATGCTCCAAATTCTTGGAATATCCTTCTTGGAGCTCTACACCACCTTCCCATGGGGAATCATCCTCTTGGGAATATCCACAGTGGCTGCAACAGCCGGATTTAGGCTGGGAGCATCCCAAAAAACCTGGAAATCAGGGATGGGGTTGATGCAGGGTTCACTTCCCAAACCTGGGAGCTGCTGCTGCGGTTCTCCCGGGATTTTCCTTGTGGAAAAGGAGTAACTTTGGGATCTCTGGCTGCAGGAGGAGGAATTCATCGACTGGTGGAGCAAATTTTACGCTTCCACGGGAGAGAGGGAAAAATGTGGATATTACTTGGAAAAGGGATTCGACACCTTGAAGGTGAGTGGCTTCCGTCGGGTGGAATTCCACTTTCCATTATTTCCTTGGGATTTGAGGCTTTTTTTTTCCATCTGGGCTCAAAACAAAAAGATGAAACATTTTCCTCAGTGTGGAAAATTCCATTTCCTTTGCAATATTCTTTCAGGAAACTCCCGGAAGTTTTCCCTTGGGAAGTGGCAGAGGGGGTGGGGAACTGTCACCCTGAGAAGGGTTTGTGAATGAGGAAAATCTGGGATTTCTGAGGGAAAAGGGAGATTCAGGCACAAGAAATCCTAAATTTAACACAAACTCCCAAATAGGCAAGGTTTTCCTTGGTTTAAAGGAAAATATTCCCAGCTGGAAGATCTCTACCCATGAAAAACCCTCCAGGAGACTTTGGCTTTGTCTGGGTTGTTGGGATGGGCTGGAATTTTCTGTGGCATTCCCAAATTCTCCTCACTGTCCCAGAGGGAAATAAGGAGGAAAATTCCCAGGAATTTCTCCCAGTGGGTTGAATTTTCCTGGGATTGAGGGATTTGGTTGGCATTTTTTCCCTGCTCCATCTTTTCCTCCTCAGGTCTACGAGACGGAGCTGGAAAATGTGGAGGAATTTGAGCATCTCTCAGACTTCTGCCACACCTTCAAACTATTCCGGGGGAGATCCCAGGATTCCAGTGATGACCCCTCAGTCGTGGGGGAATTCAAGGTGGGAATGGCCCCGTCCCCATGGATTGTGTTCATAGGGGTGGGAATTGGAGGATCTTTAAGGTCCTTTCCCACACAAATCATTCCATGACTCCAGGAATTGTGGGAGTTGTGGAATGCTCATCCATGGACCTGTCCAAGGCTGCTTGGATGGGGATTGGAGACAAGCTGGGATAGGGAAAGGTGTCCCTGCCTATGGATGGGGTGGGACTGGATGGGCTTTCAGGTCCTTTCCCACCCAAAGCATTCCAGCATTCTGGAGCCCCTCTGCTCTGGATCAGGCTGGGAGAGCTGGGAATGCTCCCCTGGAGAAGGGAAGGAGCCAGGGAGAGCTGGGAGCCCCTTGCAGGGCCTAAAGGGGCTCCAGGAGAGCTGCAGAGGGACTGGGGCCAAGGCCTGGAGGGCCAGGAGGCAGGGAATGGCTTCCCAGTGGGAAAGGGGAGCTTGGGCTGGGATGTTGGGAAGGAATTGCTGGCTGGGAGGGTGGGGAGGGGCTGGGCTGGAATTGCCAGAGCAGCTGGGGCTGCCCCTGGATCCCTGGGAATGTCCAAGGCCAGGCTGGACATTGGGGCTTGGATCCACCTGGGATAGGAGGAGGTGTCCCTGCCCATGGATCTGGGATGAGCTTTCAGCTCCCATCCCACCCAAACCATTCCATGGTTCCATGATTCATTCCGGTCATTCCCAGCTGGCTCCCACAGGACCCACATCCATATGTTGTTCCCTGAATTCCCATGTCCTTCCCAGGGTTCCTTCAGGATTTACCCTCTTCCCGACGATCCACGTGTCCCGGTGCCTCCCCGGCAATTCCAGCAGCTCCCGGCCAGGGGACTCCAGGAATGTCTGGTCCGGGTTTACATCATCCGCGCCTTCGACCTCCAGCCCAAGGATTCCAACGGGAAGGTATCCCAGTGGGAAAACTCTGGAAGAGCTCTGGCCTGGCTCCTGGAGTCAATTCTTGGAACAGCTTTTTGGTCAAAATTTGGTCAAAATTGGTCAAAATTTGGTCAAAATTGGTCAAAATTTGTGGATTTGCCTTCAAATTTAGGACTTTGTCTCTCATTTCTGCCTCCACTGGAATATCTGGGAATTCCAGGAGCCAACTTCCTCCATCCTGATTTTTCAGGATTAGTTCCATGAGTTTTGGGTTTGGTTTTATTTTGGTTTTTTTTTGGTGTTTTGGTGCCGAAGAAAACAAAATCCCGTTTTTCCCAGAATTCCTCCTTGCAAAGCTTTGCTGGTATGGAAGTAAAATTCCAGGAAAAAGGGAATTCCATTGGTTAGAAAAGGAAATTCTCTTTTGTTTCCCTGAAAAGTCCCAGAAATTCAGGGGAAAATTCTTTTTAAGTCTCTTCGTTCCACTGGAAAATGGGAAAAGTTAAGGAATATAATGGGAAATACGTGAGGAAAAATAGATGGGAAAATGATAAATAGATATGGAAAATGGATGGAAAAATGGATGTATATGAAAATATATGGAAAAATATATGGAAAAGCATATGGAAAAATAAATATATTTATACATATATGGAATATGGGAAATATATATATGGAATATATGGAAAAGCATACAGAGAAATTCCCACCGCTTTTGAATTTTCCCATTTTTTTTCCAATGGATTTGGAACGGAAGCGTTCCATTCCTTAGAAATCTCCCATAAGTGATTCCCGAGCACTAAAAAGAAGGGAAAAAAATGTTTTTTTTTGCATTTAAAACCCCAAACCAACTGAAATTTGATCCCAACTTTCCCCTGGGATGGGAATTTTCCGGAGGCTCATCCCTGCCCAAGGAAGATTTGGGTGCTCATTCCATTTCCTGAGTGCTGTTTCCCATCCATTCCTTAAAAAACAAATCAGCAGGAAAAGGGAAATCAGGGAAAAATGATGAGGAAACTTGGCCTGGATCTTTTTTCCAGGGAGTTTTTGGAAGTGACTGGGATGGTGGATCCCTGTAGATCCAGGTGAAGTCTTTTAGGTGGAATTGGATCTTTTCCTTGAATTTTTTGCTTCTCCTGGCAAAAAAATCCGACTTGAATGAAATTCCCTGCTTTCCAAACTGATGCCCAATTCCCAGAATAATTTGAGTCGGGAAAGGGATGGGATTTGGAACAACCTATGGAAAAGAGTGGGATTGAGTGGGTTTTAAGGTCACTCCCAATCCAAAAACCCCACGGGATTTTTGTGTTTCTTTCCGTTCCCACCTCCAGTGCGATCCCTACGTGAAGATTTCCGTGGGAAAGAAATCCATAAATGACCAGGAAAATTACCTTCCCTGCACTCTGGAGCCTGTCTTTGGGAAGTAAGTGTGGATTCCATTCGGGATCCATGGAATTTCTGATGTCCTATTGAGGGAATTGTGCTGGGCCAAGCAGAGCTTCCCATTCCAGCACCCAGTTCCAGGTTGGAGCAACCTGGGATAGTGGGAAGCGTCCCTGTGGAATTCTCCACCTGTGCGGGAAGGCTGGGGAAAAGCAGGATAACCATTCCCAGCAGCCACCCCGGAGCAGATTTTAAGGAGAGGAAGGGAGTAATTAAGGCACTAATTAAGAGTGCAGGAGGAACTGGGAAAAACACGAAGTAATTGGCTGGAGCTGGAGGGCAGCCAGCTGGGAAAAACCCGGGAAATGGGATTTTAACAGCAGCAGGACCTGGGCTTTAACAGCAGCCAGGACCTGGGGGTTTAAGATCAGCTGCCAGGACCTGGGGTTAAAATCAGCCAGGACCTGGGGTTACACAGCAGCCAGGACCTGGGGGCTTAAAATCAGCTGCCAGGACCTGGGGTTATCAGCTGCCAGGACCTGGGGTTAAAATCAACCAGGATGTGCGGTTATCAGATGCCGGGACCTGGGATTACACAGCAACCAGGACCTGGGGGGTTATCAGCAGCCAGAACCTGGCATTTAAGATCAGCTGCCAGGACCTGGGGGTTTAAAACCAGCCAGGACCTGGAGTTATCAGCTGCCAGGACCTGGGGGTTTAAAACCAGCCAGGACCTGGAGTTATCAGCTGCCAGGACCTGGGGTTTAACAGCAGCCAGAACCTGGGGGTTTAAAATCACCTGCCAGGGCCTGCAGTTAAAATCAGACAGGACTTGAGGGGTTATCAGCTGCCAGGACTTGGGGTTTAAAATCAGCCAGGACCTGGGGTTATCAGCTGCCAGGACCTGAGGGTTTATCAGCAGCCAGGGCCTGGGGTGTAAAGCCAGGGTGGGAAGTTTTATCAAGGAATTATGGAATCATGGAATGGTTTGGGTTGGAAAAGACCTTAAATCCCAACAGTTCCGTCCCATCCATGGGCAGGGACACCTCCCACTATCCCAGCTGGATCCAAGCCCCAGTGTCCAGCCTGGCCTTGGACATTCCCAGGGATCCAGGGGCAGCCCCAGCTGCTCTGGCAATTCCAGCCCAGCCCCTCCCCACCCTCCCAGCCAGCAATTCCTTCCCAACATCCCATCTAAATTTAACTCCCTCTCCATCTTGCTTTGTTGGGAAGGTGTCCCAGCATTGGTGGCCTGGACTGGTGGGAGCAGCCTTGGAAAATCAGATGGATTTTATGGGAAGCAGGATTTGATCCCTCTTTGTGTCCCCAGTCCCGGATTTTATTTATTTATTATTTATTATTTATTATTTATTATTTATTATTTATTATTTATTATTTATTATTTATTATTTATTTTGGTGGTGCTCGGATTCTCCAGCACTCCCAGTCGCGCCACATTCCGCGTCTCCAAAATCCATGAGGTTTGCTCAGTTTGGATCCATTTGTATCCAGAGGGGTGGATCTGGGGCTGGTGGAAGGTGTCCCTGCCTTGTGTTGGAATTTGATGGGATTTAAGGTTCTTCCAACCCAAACCAGTCTGGAATTCCATGATTCCATGATTCCAGGATATTTCCTCAAAGGGGATTTTTTTCCCAAAGCTGTCATTTCTTCCCCTCTTCAAACTCCATGGCAATGAGGATTTCGGACTCGCACCTGTTCCTCTTTTTCCCTGGATATCGCAGTGACCTCTGTCAGGTCCAATTAGGAGGAGCTAAATGGGATCGATGTTTCTTTGGGATGAATTTATCCAGGGAAAAATTAACCCAGGGCAGGTTCGGTTCCATTTCCACACATGGATCACAGGAGTGGACCCTGGCTGGGAGAGCTGGGAATGTTCCCCTGGAGAAGGGAAGGAGCCAGGGAGAGCTGGGAGCCCCTTGCAGGGCCTAAAGGGGCTCCAGGAGAGCTGCAGAGGGACTGGGGCCAAGGCCTGGAGGGCCAGGAGGCAGGGAATGGCTTCCCAGTGGGAAAGGGGAGCTTGGGCTGGGATGTTGGGAAGGAATTGCTGGCTGGGAGGGTGGGGAGGGGCTGGGCTGGAATTGCCAGAGCAGCTGGGGCTGCCCCTGGATCCCTGGGAGCACCCGAGGCCAGGTTGGACAGGCTTGGATCCACCTGGGATGGTAGGAAGTGTGGAATGAGGTCATTGAAGTGTCTCCTGGCCCAACCCATTCCATGGTTCTGTGATTCCTTGATAAACTCAGCCACCACAACACAGCCCTGGTGGCACTGCTGGTCCAACAGGACCAACGATCTATCCCATTACTGGTGGGATGGGGTGGGTGTGGATCCATTCCCATGGAATTCCAGTGGCACCATCCTCTTTTCCCAAGCATTTCTCCGCTCCCGTTTCCAGGATGTTCGAGCTGAGCTGCACCCTGCCTCTGGAGAAGGACCTCAAGGTCACCCTCTACGACTACGACCTCCTGTCCAAGGATGAGAAGATCGGCGAGACCGTCATTGACCTGGAGAATCGCTTCCTGTCCAAATACGGGGCGCGCTGTGGCCTTCCCCAAACCTACTGCGTGTGGGTATCTCCATGGGCTTGGAATGGCCGTGGATCCCGGGACTGGGATGCTGAGGTGGCCACGGGATCATGGCAAGGTTGTCCAGGGGAACTTGTCGAGCTGTACTTCCCAGAGTCCTGGTTCTCCTCCAGGGAGATCCTGTTCCATCCCTGGTGTCTCCTGGTGACCTCGTGCTGAGGACACTCCCAGAGAAGCTGGGGCTGCCCCATCCCTGGAATGGGAGATTTACATGGGATGTTGGGAAGGAATTGCTGGCTGGGAGGGTGGGAAGGGGCTGGGCTGGAATTGCCAGAGCAGCTGGGGCTGCCCCTGGATCCCTGGGAATGTCCAAGGCCAGGCTGGACACTGGGGCTTGGATCCACCTGGGACAGTGGGAGGTGTCCCTGGGTGGGCACTGGATGATCTTTAACCTTTTTCCAACCCAACCCATTCCATAATTCCATGATTCTGTTCGGTTTCAGCTCCGGCCCCAACCAGTGGCGAGACCAACTCCGCCCTTCCCAGCTGCTCCAGCTCTTCTCCCTGCAGCACAACTACAAAGCTCCCACCTACAAATCCGACCGGATCATCTTCCGGGAGCAGGAATACGTCCTGTCTGAGCTGGGTAAGATGTCATGGATGCTTCAGGATAGCAGAATTTCCCTTATCCAGAGCAAGGATGGAGCTGGATGTCATGGAGACATGACCAGGACTGGGTGATGGCATTGTCCCCAACCTTCTCCTCCCTTTCCACGTTGGCTCTGCCCTTTTTCCAAGCTTGGCCGTGCTTCAAATCCTGGGATTGGAGACCTTCAATCCAGGAATGTTGACCTTATGTTTGTGGGAAGCTCCAAACTGATGTTCCAAGTGCATGGAGACATCATGAGGAGCATTATGGAGGCCAGGAGTGGGTGATGGCATCATCCCCATCCTTCTCTTCACCATCCATGTTGGCTCTGCACTTTTCCCAAACTTGGCCATGCTCCAAATCCTGGGATGGGAGACCTTCAATCCAGGAACATTGACCTTGAGTTTGACCAAACCCAACACCCCCAGCTTGGGAGTGAGAAGCTCCAACCTGACATTCCAAGTGCATGGAGATGTCCCAAGAAGGGTTATTGTGAAGGCCAGGAGTGGGTGAGGGACTTGTCCTCATCCTCCCCCTCACTGTCCCCATTGGCTCTGACCCATTCCCAAATTTGGCCATGCTCCACATCCTGGGATTGAACCCAGACCTTCAATCCAGGAACATTGACCTTGAATTGGACCAAACCCAACACCTCCAGACTGGGAGTGAGAAGCTCCAACCTGATATTCCGAGTGCTTGGAGACATCATGAAGGGGGACATCATGGAGGTCAGGAATGGGGGATGGCATTGTCCCCATTGGCTCTGAGCCATTCCCAAACTTGGCTGTGTCCCAGATCCTGGGATTGAATTCCAGACCTTCAGTCCAGTGATTGACACAAATCCAACCCCACCCCACTGTGGGATGGGAAGCTCCAACCTGATATTCCAAGTGCTGCCGGAGCCGGAAGAGCAGCTCTGCCACTGGAATCTCATTTTGGGGATGGTCACTAGAGGGAGACAATATCCCACACACAGACCTGGGAATTCCGTCAGGATTTGGGGGAATCGGGGGACAAACCCAACTTCTACCAAAGAGGGCAAAAGTCCTGGAATTTTGGGGAGGAGTTTTTTGTTTGCCTATGGCACCTCTGTCTGACCCAACATTCCTGGGACAGGAGGTGTTTTTTTTGGGAAAACTCTTCTTTAAGGCACAAAAAAGGGTTTTGGCCGTGGGAGGAGGTGAAATCCCACTGGGTCAGGTCCAAGAGCTGCAGTTTGGAATCCTGGAATGGTTTGGGTTGGAAGGACCTTAAAGATGATCCAGTTCCACCCCCTCCATGGGCAGGGACACCTCCCACTATCCCAGGTAGATCCAACCTGGCCTCAGACACTTCCAGACATTCAGGGGCAGCCACAGCTTCTCTGGGAATTCTCCTTCAGGGCCTCCCCACCATCACAGGGAAGAATTCCCAATATCCCACCTAAAGTTTGATTGGATTTTTTTAGGACGTCACCAGAGACACAAAACGAGGCACAACCCAGGGCTGGTCCCTCTCTGTGCTCTGGGGAAACAAAGCACAAATTCCTTCAGGAATTCAACTTTTCCCCTGAGGAGAAGGGAAGCAAGGAATCCTTTACAGCCTCTCCTTATGGAAAAATCTTCCAGGGAAAGCTGGGGAGGTGTTAAAATGTGTCCCCCCCCCGTGCCAGCGCCTGCTGTCACCTTCGCCTGCTTTAATGGCCGCGAGTTCAAACAGCAGAACAAAGCCCGAGGCTTGACCCGGAGCATATCTGGAATCCAGCTGCGAGCTCCGGAGCCGGACTGGGAATAAACTGGAGCCGTTAAACACGAGAGCCGGGATTTTACAAGCCTCTCCCCCCAGCCCGTTATTCCATAAATCCCAGATTCGTTGTTCTCCGAGCGGGGCTCGTTCTTTTTCCGGTGTGTAAAGCCGCACGTGTGCGCACACACCAGGATTCCAGGACTTGGGAAATCGCTGGGAATTAGCCCAGCTGGCTGGAGTTAAGTGCTTCCTTGCCAAGGAAGGAGCTGGGATATCTCACCTGGATTTGGTGGAGTTGGAATAATATTTATGGAGTGTGTTGTGCTTCAAAGGTCCTGGAAGGTGCATGACTAGAGTGGGGTGAAGTCCACCAACCCCAGCCTGGGATTTTGGGATTGTTTGGGTTGGCTTCAGAGAATCAGGGAATCTTTTAGGTTGGGAAAGTCCTTGAAGATCCCGGAATCTCAGAATTCAGGTTGGAAAAGATGTCCAAGATCGAGTCCAACCTTGTCCAAATGTCATTTCCAGTTTTTTCTTGGACACCTCCAGGGGTGGGGACTCCACCACTTTCCTGATATCCAAGGATAGGGCATTGTGTCCCATCCCAGGAATGGGATGGGGAGGTAGGAATTGGCCATTGGCCGTACCGGGATGGATGGATGGATGGATGGATGGATGGATGGATGGATGGATGGATGGATGGATGGATGGATGGATGGATGGACTCTGACCAGGAAGAGAAGGCAGGAATGTCCATTATTGAGGAATTTTGGCCCATTTGAGGCAGGATCAGGGGCTGGTGTGGAGCGGGGAGGAGGAGGAGATAATTCCAGGTCTTCCATGGATGGAGGACCACAAATATCCTGGTGGGACTGGAGCAGGGACTTGGACTGGAGTAGGAGCTTGGAACAACCCCCAGGCTGTGCTGGTGGTGTCTCCATGTCCTTCCTCCTCCTCCCATTCCCATCTTTCACCCCAAATCCAGCAGAGAAGAAATGGGATCCCACCGGGAGCTCATTCCTCTCTGCCCAGCTGAAGATCCTGGATGGCTTTAAACTCTGGGATAAACTGTTGGGAGTGGGAACATCAGCTGAGGGTTGATGGGAATCCCAATTTCCAGGACTTTAGGAGACCTGGACACAGGAGCAGGATCAATCATTGGATTCTCCTTTCCATGGGATCCAGCTGGATCCTTGTCCTGTTTCCCTGGCTCTGATTTGTGGGGTGGTTGCACGAGTTTTCCCACTGGGAATGGGATACCTGTGCTGAGGATTGTTTGTGGTGATGGATTTGGGAATGGAGGCTGCACTGCTCCAGCTCTTCCTGGCCAAAATCCATTCCTGTGGGATTAACTCTGCACTTTTCCCATTCCCAGAGGATGGAAAACCCCCAAATCCGCACCTGGGGCCAGTGGAGGAGCGGCTCGCCCTGGCTGCGCTCCGGAAGCAGGGATTAGTTCCAGAGCACGTGGAGACCCGGCGCCTTTACAGCCCCCTCCAGCCAGACATCGAGCAGGTGGGTCCGGGAATGTGGCCGGGATGAGCCCAGGGGCATCATCTCCTGATCCAGGGGGAGAATCCTGCTTGGAATGTCGGCCCTGGGATAGGGGATGGTCCCAGGGAGTGGAGGTGGTCATTCCCTCCAGGATCTGCTCCAATTTTTGAATTTAAGTTGATTAAATTAAATTAAATTTAATTTAATTAATTTAATTTTACATTTTTGGTCGAAAAGTCCTACTCAGAATTCTTCTCCCAGAATCCTGGGATCACTGAGGTTGGAAAATCCTCCAGGATCAGTGAGTCCAAGCTGTGCCTGATCCCCACCTTGGCACTGAGTGCCACATCCAGGAATTCCTTGGACACCTCCAGGGATGGGCACTCCAAAGCTCCCTGGGCACTTCCAAGGCCTGAGCGCCCTTTCCATGAGGAAATTCCTGCTGATGTCCACCCTGACCCTCCCCTGGCACAGCCTGAGGCCGTTCACTCTTTTCCTGTTATTCCTCGGGATCAGATCCCAAATTCCTGCCTTTCAGGAAGTTGTGCAGAGCCAGAAACTGCTGATCCCTGTTTTTTCCAGGCTGAGCCCCTTTCCCAGCTCCCACAGCTTTTCCTGGTGCTCCAGACCATTCCCACTTCCATCAGCTGCTTCCCAGGATTTCAATCCATCAACACATTCCCAGCTATCCCTAAAATAATTTTAATGCCAATTTTCCATTGAGGAATTGTCCCTTCCCACCCAAGGATCCCAGTTCTCCCTGGGGAAGTTCAGGTGTCCGTTTGGAATCTCCTGAGGCTTCAGGGCTCTGTTTTTCCACGCAGGGAAAGCTCCAGATGTGGGTGGATCTGTTTCCCAAATCCCTCGGACATCCTGGCCCTCCTTTCAATGTCACTCCACGCAAAGCCAAGAGGTAACTTCCCATTTTTTCCTTATCTTTTCTTCAGGAAGGGAGCTGGGAATGCTTGGAAGCCTCAGGTGGGAATGGATTCACCCACCTTTCTGAGGGACAGGCGTGGGTGCGATCATTCCAGGGAAACAGCTCCCACAGGGAAATCCCTCAGTGGGACAACTGGGCTTCCAGGTGGATGAGTTTTCCACCTTCCCATGGTTTTATTCCCGGAATTTTCCAGGTTCTACCTCCGCTGCATCATCTGGAACACCAAGGACGTGATCCTGGATGACCTCAGCATCACTGGGGAGAAGATGAGCGACATCTATGTCAAAGGGTGAGTGTCCCGCTCCGGAGTCTCCCAGATTCCGGAGGCTGGAGGTGCAGGAGCAGCAGGGAAGGAATGAAGGTGGTCCTTGGCATTGTGGGATAGACGTGGATCCTGCTGGGATGGAGGGATCACCACAGCTCTCCAGTTCATCGTAAATGTTCCAGTTATGGATCCATGGATTTCCAACTATGGATCCACATCTCCAGTCATGGATCCACAGCTTTCCAACCGTGGATCCACACCTCTCCAACTATGGATCCACATCTCCAGTCATGGATCCACATCTCCAGTCATGGATCCACAGCTTTCCAACTGTGGATCCACACCTCTCCAACTATGGATCCACACCTCTCCAGCCATCCATCCACACCTTTTTGGATGACACCCCTCTGCTGAGCTCACAACCTTTTCCTTCAGATCTCTGGGATGATCCCATGGCAATATTTTTCCTTGGACCACTTGGATGTTCCCATAGTGGGATGAGATGTGGGAGCAGCCTGGCCATAGAGAGAGGATCTTGTTGTCTGCTCATTCCCAACTCCTCTCCCAGACTTTTTCCGTGCTCATAGATTGGATTATTTGCACGGCTGCTTTCTTTGGAATTCCTTTTATTCCTGGAAACAGCTCCTCCAGCACATTCCCTTCCCTGACTGACTCCATTTAGGGTTTATTTTGTGGAACTCCCAGCCAAGGGAGTTCCTTGTTTTGTGCCTTCTTGGGATTTGTGGGCAGGAAGAGGCGGGATTTGGGAACAGACTGTAAATCCCCGTTTTACAATCCCGATTTTCCCCCTGTAAATCCAGAATGCTGCGCTGCTTTCCCGGTATTCCCATCAAGTCCGTTGTTATCAGCTCCGGTTAAGCTGCTCCGTGTCTTTTGGGACTCCTAAAAAGTCATGCTGCTGGAAAAGTGGGAGCATCCAGGGATTGCTGAAATCCCTTTCCCGATTTTTAGCATCCAAATGAATCTTGCGGGGCTTGAAATGAGTTCAAAACTTCCTCAGCTTCCAGATCTTCCATCCCAAAGGAGAGTCAGCCTGAAAAATTGTATCGGGAAGGGATGAAAGGATCCTTTTTGTGCCTGAGGATCTGCCCTATGGATCAGGGATCCAGTGGGGACTTTTCCTTCCATGCATTGCTGCCTCCTGTGCAGGGACTGGAGCCTCCCTATCCTTGTAGGATATTAGGGAAAAATTCTTCATGGAAGAGGCTGTCAAACTGTGGACAGGATTCCTGAGGAAGTGATGGATCAATCTGGGAGAGCTGGGAATGCTCCCCTGGAGAAGGGAAGGAGCCAGGGAGAGCTGGGAGCCCCTTGCAGGGCCTAAAGGGGCTCCAGGAGAGCTGCAGAGGGACTGGGGCCAAGGCATGGAGGGCCAGGAGGCAGGGAATGGCTTCCCAGTGGGAAAGGGGAGCTTGGGCTGGGATGTTGGGAAGGAATTGCTGGCTGGGAGGGTGGGGAGGGGCTGGGCTGGAATTGCCAGAGCAGCTGGGGCTGCCCCTGGATCCCTGGGAATGTCCAAGGCCAGGCTGGACACTGGGGCTTGGATCCAGCTGGGATAGTGGGAGGTGTCCCTGCCCATGGATGGGGTGGGAATGGGATGATCCTTAAGATCCTTCCATCCCCACCCATTCCATGATTCCATGATTCCATAATTCTGGTGCTGTCACCCGCAGCACTGATTGATCTCCCAACCCTGGAACTGCTGCATTCCCTCTCCCATCTCCAGGTTTTCCCTACCCCCAGCAGCCACTGGGATCAGGAACATTCCATTTCCCACTCATGGATGTTGTAACATTGAGCGAGATCCCAAATCCTCGCCGTGATCCTGGTTTTCCATGGGCTCTGTTTGTCCCTGGCAGGTGGCTGGTGGGACACGAGGAGAACAAGCAGAAGACGGATGTCCACTACAGATCCATGGGAGGAGAAGGGAATTTCAACTGGAGATTCGTCTTTCCCTTCGATTATCTCCCGGCAGAGCAGATGTGCCACGTGGCCAAGAAGGTGAGTTATCCTGGATGGAATTTCTACATCCCTGTGGGAATTCTGGGCTGAAAGGGGAATTTTAGGCCTTCACAAGGAGAGCCGTGCAAGGCTCGGCCTTTCCGTGGTTTTGACTGTGAAATTTTGGGAATTTGGTTCAAAAATCCGCATTTGGAAGAAAAATGGGGTTGGAATTAGAGGTGGTTTTTTTGGAGAGACTTATCCGTATGGGAAAGAGTCCTCCAGGCAGGAGCAGGAAAAATATTGGAAGAAGTGTCTGAGTACTCTTGGACAACAGGGATCTTCCAAAGCTGGAGATGGCAATTCCATGGGGATGGTTTGGCAGGAACCTCTGTTTCCTATCATGGAATAACGGACGTCATGCCGTGCAAAAGCTTCCCAAAAAGGCTAAAAATTGGGAAAAGAAGGAGCTGCCTCCAAATTCCTGATGGGAACACGGGTTGGGATGTGCCACTGGAAGAAAAGCTTTGGATTCAAGGAATGGGAGTTGAAATGGATGGGATTTTTTTGGGTGGGATTTTGATCCCCTCGTTCCTCCGCCTGCTCCTGGTGTTCCTTGGATCAGTTCGTGCAGTGGGGTGTGGGAATTCCAGGAAGGGAAGGAAACAGGAGGGGAGCTGGGCTGGGTACATGGAATAATGCAGAGGAAATTTGGAGGATGGAAATTGTGGAAATAATGGGAATTAGGAAAAATGGGACACCGAGCAGTAGAGGAGGGAGAACAATAAATTTAAATTTCCTTCACCTGGAGATTTAGAGGATTAAAAGGATTAAGAGGAATAATCCAATGGAAAATTCCCTGTCCCTGGCAAGGGGTGGAACTGGATCATCTTTAAGGTCCCTTCCAACCCAAACCATTCCATGATTCCATCATTTTTTGGCTCTTTGGGATCTGTGGACAATCCAGGCTTCCTGCAGCACCTCCTGAGAGGCTCAAAGTCCTTCATTCAATAATCCTGAGCCTTCATCCCTGGATTTTGGATATCAGCAGGAATTCCTCCATGGAAAAGATGGTCAGGCATTGGAAGTGCCCAGGGAGCTTTGGAGTGCCCATCCCTGGAGGTGTCCAAGGAATTCCTGGATGTGGCACTCAGTGCCAAGGTGGGGATTGGGCACAGCTTGGACTCACTGATTTTCCAACCTCAGGGATTCCATAATCCCTTCAGGATCCCCAAAACCCACCAGGATCCCCAAGCCCACTGTGATGCCCAAAATCCTCCGGGATCCCCAAAACCCACGAGGATCCCCAAAACCCACAGTGATCCCCAAAACCCACCAGGATGCCCATCCCATCTTATTTTCCATGGAACCAGTGCCTCGGCTGGGCAGATGCCAAACGAATCCCCCATCCCAGACAATTCCCAGCTTCCAAAGGCCTCCCCGGGCAGTTCCAATGATTGACAGAATCCTGCCGGGCCCATTTCACGCTTCATATCCAACAAATCCCAAGTACAGGGTGTACTACATCCAATTATCCCGCTTGGAAAAAGCCAAGACCCCGTCCATAAACCCCTTTAAGCAAATCCATCCCGCTGTGCCTATCTGGAATCTCTTCCCACCACATGGCTGCCGACGCTGGATCCGAAAATAAACACCTTGTAAAAGCTCTCCGTAAAGGCCGGAATAATGAAGGAAAAGCCGGGCGGAGCATTCCGGCTGCGGGAATTTTTTGATCTCGCCATGTGCTGTTTGAACTCCGGCTTCGTTCCTGTGCCGTAAAAATCCCGGCTGGAAAGGCAGGCCTGGAAGGTGGAATTTCAATCAAAAGTTGGGAGTGACTGTGGCGAATTGGGAGCTGCTCAAAACCACCTGTGCCCAACTGGGCCAGGAGGGAAGGAGTTTTCCAATGGTTTTCCTTTGTTTGCTCCACACCAGAGCTCCCGGCAGTGTGGCCAGGTGGATTAGGTGGATTAGGAATCACAGAATTATGGGATGGTTTGGCTGGGAAGGGAGCTGAAAGCTCATCCAGTTCCATCCAGGGACACCTCCCACTATCCCAGGTGGATCCAAGTTCATCCCAGCCTGGCCTTGGGCATTCCCAGGGATCCAGGGGCAGCCCCAGCTGCTCTGGCAATTCCAGCCCAGCCCCTCCCCACCCTCCCAGCCAGCAATTCCTTCCCAACATCCCAGCCCAAGCTCCCCTTTCCCACTGGGAAGCCATTCCCTGCCTCCTGGCCCTCCAGGCCTTGGCCCCAGTCCCTCTGCAGCTCTCCTGGAGCCCCTTTAGGCCCTGCAAGGGGCTCCCAGCTCTCCCTGGCTCCTTCCCTTCTCCAGGGGAACATTCCCAGCTCTCCCAGCCTTTCCTCACAGCAGAGCTACTCCATCCCTCTGATCTCCCTGGTGCCTCTGGATCGCTCCAACAGCTCCATGTCCATCCGGTGCTGGGAATTCCAGAGCTGGATGCAGCTCTGCAGGTCTCAACGTGTCATCCCAACCCAGACTGCGAATACTCTCCCAAAAAAACAAGGATGCCCCTGGATAAGGGGGTGTCCGTGATATTTTGGTCTGATGGTAACACCTGGGGTGGTTGGGAGCCTAGGAATCCAGGGAAACGCAGGGAAAACCAGGGAAACCCAGGGAATCCCAGATGCTGCTCTTATTCCCGCTTTTCTGAACCTTCCAACCACTTCTGGATGTTTTTCCAGAACTTTTCTGGTTGGATTAATGTCATAAGGATTTTTCTTCTTCTGAGAGTGGAATTTCCCCCAGTCTGAGGTTCTGAAATATATCCATGGAAAAGAAATATTCCCATCTTTGGGACAGCTCTTCCGAAAACATGGAAATGCTTTTCTAATGCTTTTCTCAGCATTCCTTTGGAATTCCCAACTTTGTTCCCGCTTTTTTTGGTGCCATCTTTCTCTCCCAGCCCTGGACAAGCCAAGCCACGTTGGCTGCATGGGAAGAGCAGACAGCTTTTGGAATCCTGCAGGAAAACAGTTTCTGGGATGGAAAATGAGAAAATCATGGAACCTTTTAGGTTGGAAAAGCCCTCTAAGACCACCAGCTCTGCCAAGGCCACCGCTGACCGTGTCCCCAGGTGCCACATCCAGAGGGCTTTTACATCATTCCAGGGATGGGCATTCCATTGTTTCCCTGGGCAGGCTGTGCATGGTTGGACAACCCTTTCCATGAAGGAATTTTCCCTAAATTCCAGCCTAAACTGGAAGTTTAAACTTTGGATTCCCAGTCTGTTGTTGGATGGGTCATGGGACAAGCAGGACAATCCGAGGTCACCTGGATGTGGATCCCGTTTTCCCAGGCATCCACTCAGGGAAGAGCTCGGCTCCCACATCCCGCAGGCGCCACGGGGTGGAAAATTCATGGAATTGATTTTGGAATGTTCAGCTTCCCGTGCCAATTCCCGCAGCAGCTGGATGCGGCTGGAAAATCTGGATCTGGGAAGTTTTTTAGGGCAGGAAAGGATTGACATGGAATGTCGGAGCAAACGGCTTTTCCATGAATGCTGTGTCCAGTTCTGGGATTCTCATGGACATGGAGGGACTGGAGCGTGTCCAGGGAAGGCAACGGAGCTGGAAAGGGCTGGAGCACCTGGAAAAGCTGAGGGAGCTGGGAAAGGGGCTCATCCCAGAGAAAAGAGGGATTGGGGGAACCTTGTGGCTATGCACAACTTCCTAAAAGGTTGGAGCCAGGAGGGATTTGGGATCTGATCCCAGAGAACAACAGGAAAAGAGAGAACAGCCTCAGGCTGTGCCAGGGGAGGCTCAGGTTGGACATCAGCAGGAATTTCCTCATGGAAAGGGTGCTCAGGCCTTGGAAGTGCCCAGGGAGCTTTGGAGTGCCCATCCCTGGAGGTGTCCAAGGAATTCCTGGATGTGGCACTCAGTGCCAAGGTGGGGATCGGGCACAGCTTGGACTCACTGATCCTGGAGGATTTTCCAACCTCAGGGATTCTGGAGTATCCAAGGAGTGTTCCTGCATGTCCAGGACTCCCAAATTCCTTCAGGATGAGACTGAAATGGGGCTTTTTGGGAGCAAACCCCTTCTCCTTCCCAAAAACCATATTTGCTCCTTTGTATTCCGGAGCACATTCACAATCCAGGAGAAATGCAGCCCTGCCAACACTTTCCTGGGAATCAGAGCCGATCTTTTCCCTGTCTTCCCTGCTGCTTTATCCACAAAAATCCATAAAATATTCCTGAGCCTTCCCTCTCTCCCCCCTTCTCCGGAAAAACAAACCCCAAACGATAATTTCAGCCCTTTTTCCCCACGGCTTGGACAAGGCTGGGATATAAATTTCATGCTCCGTGTTGTTTTTATAGGGAATGTTCGGGGCTCGATTTAATCATAGGAGTGAATTTCACGCTGCCTTGAAAGGGACCCATAAACTTCGCTCGGCATCAAATTCCCCCTTCCAAGTTCCCAATTCCTTTTCCTGCCTTTCCAGCGGAGCTCTGGGTGTCCCTGGCTTGACAGGGCTTGGAGCAGGGAGGTTTTGTCTCCAGCCAAATGATATTTTATGGTGTTTTTCCATAAAATAAAGGGGAAAGCTGGAGATATGGAGCATTGAATTCCCACCTGGAAAGGGTTGAACCCCACCTGAGTTATCCCTGGAATGGTGGGATGTTGTTCTGAGGGATTGGGATGCAGAGGGTGCGGGGAACATCCAGTAGCCAAGGTTTTGTTCCCTTTTTCCTTGGACACTGCAGTGGGAAGGAGGGAAGGTGGGATCCCGAAGTCTGCTGGGTTTGCCAGCAATTCCATGGAATTGTGGAATGGTTTGGAATGGGAGGGACCTCAAAGCCCATCCCGGTCCGCACAGGGACACCTCCCACTGTCCCAGATGGATCCAAGCCCCAGTGTCCAGCCTGGCCTTGGACTTTCCCAGGGATCCAGGGGCAGCCCCAGCTGCTCTGGCAATTCCAGCCCAGCCCCTCCCCACCCTCCCAGCCAGCAATTCCTTCCCAACATCCCATCCAACCTTTCCTTCAGCTTCAGGCCTTTATCCCGAGGGACACTGATCCAGTTGGGATGGGTGGGAGATGATCCCAAGTGCAAGTTTTCCTCAAATTCGGCTCCGGGTGGATGGGATGGGGCAAAGAGAAATTCCAATGAATCCTTGCGAAGTTGCATCAACCCTGTCAGGAGAGTGGGATGTTCCTGGAGCATGGACACATCCATGGAATGTGGGAGTGATGGCATCAACCTCTGAGCCGGGGATTCACTGGGAAGAAGAGGCACCTGCGGGACATGGAGCTCGTGGAAGTTGCCTTTCCAGGGAATATTCCAACCGGGAAACAAGATGGTCTTGAAGGTCTCTTCCAGTCCAAACCAGTCCAGAATTCCATATATTTCCCCCTTTTCCAAGCCAAGCTTAGATGGGCACCTGGATTTCTCCAGGAAGGGACCATCCAAAGGAGCTCGTGGTGTTTTGATCACCTTGGACATCTTGGATCTTCCACCACCTTGGAACTTTTCCAGCCCCTCCTGAGGTCATCCCAGCTTTCTTATCCATGGATCCATGGCTCCTGGATCCCTGTGGATCCCTTCTTTCCCCAGTTTCTGGGAGGGGGAAGAATCACCATCAACTCTTCCCCCTTTTTAAGCAGTTTTAATTCAAACCAGCTGAAAAAGCTGGGAAAAATCCCCCTGGATAAACATCCCCCTGGATAAACATCCATCCCAATCAACTGCAACCAGTGGAGGGGAGAGAGGCAACTTTCCATGGACTTCATTTGGGATTTCTGGATTATCCAATATCTCAAATGCATCCATAAAATGCTCCAATGCAAAATTCCTGGCACGTTTTCCCAAAGCCGGGCAGGGAACGGAGCGAAATTGAAACACAACCAGCCAGGGGGATCTCTTAAAGTGAATCCAATGGGATTGAAGTGCCCACGGACTCCCAGCTGGAATATTTATGTTCTTATGGAATGTGACACATTCATCCCCCCTTTTTTTAATTTAATATTGGATGAAATAATGAATCCGAGTCTTGCGGTGAATTTATGGAGCGACGGATGAATAACCCCGGAGTTTCCTGGTTTTAATTAAAATCCCGTCATTTCTGACACTTCCAGGAGGAATTGCCACTGGGACACCCTCGGAGGGGTGTCAGGAATCCCACTGGGATTTTCCTCCTCTTTGCTGGAGCCAGGAATAACAATCCCATCAATCCCTCGGCTTTATATGGGATTTTGTCCTTCTCCTTTATCCTAATACTCCTTTTTGGACAGCAGGAGGAATTTTTCTATGGAAAGGGTGGTCAGGCTTTGGAAGTGCCCAGGGAGGTTTGGATTCCCCATCCCTGGAGGTGTCCAAGGAATTCCTGGATGTGGCACTCAGTGCCAAGGTGGGGATCGGTCCCAGGTTGGACTGGACGATCGTGGAGGTCTTTTCCAACCTCAGGGATTCTGGGATTCTTTGTCCTAACTCCCAGACATCCCAAAAATCGGTGTTAGATCCCTGTTGGAAAAAAATCCTGGTTTTACACACGGAAATAGCGACGCTGATGCCGCTTCCCAGGTGGTGGGTATTCCTTACTCTGGGGTGCAGGACAGATGGATGACTTGGGAATGTTCCCCTGGAGAAGGGAAGGAGCCAGGGAGAGCTGGGAGCCCCTTGCAGGGCCTAAAGGGGCTCCAGGAGAGCTGCAGAGGGACTGGGGCCAAGGCATGGAGGGCCAGGAGGCAGGGAATGGCTTCCCAGTGGGAAAGGGGAGCTTGGGCTGGGATGTTGGGAAGGAATTGCTGGCTGGGAGGGTGGGGAAGGGCTGGGCTGGAATTGCCAGAGCAGCTGGGGCTGCCCCTGGATCCCTGGGAATGTCCAAGGCCAGGCTGGACACTGGGGCTTGGAGCACCCAGTGTGATACCAGCAGATTTCCTGGGATACCATGGAATCTTCCTTTCCATATCCATATTCCACGAATAAATTCAGGAGCTGCAGGTGGTCTGAAGGTGGGACTGGGATTTGCTGGGCTCAGGTTATCCCACTGCCGGTGACAGACCTGGGAGCAGATTGGAGCCATGGTGGATCCAGAAGGGAAGGGATCTGTGGGAATTCTCTGCCAGAAGTCCTGACTGAAGTGTAAATCCGATATTTTTCCATGAATTAAGAGGAAGGTGAAGTTTGGCAGCGCTGGCGCTCTCTTCACCTTGGATTCACCATCCTTGGAATTGTGGGAATGTTATGGTGTCACTCCTAGGGATCCTGTTTGGGAGCGCCTTTTCCTAAATGGAATGAAATTAATTAAATAAAGTCAATTAAATGAATTTTAATCATTAAATTAAAGCATAAACTGTTGACAACACCTTCCAAAAGCATCTTGGTTTTTCCACTGATTATCAGTAGCCAAGAGTTTTCTGGAGCCTGTGGTCCTGCAGATCTAGAGCAGGACACTCCAGGAATTCCAGGATTTCCAGGAGATGGGAGGAGCCAGGCTCTGCCCAATTCTCCCGATGAATCTTTCATTTTCCCATGGTTCCTTTCCCGGCGTGATTTTAGGAACACTTCTGGAGCTTGGATAAGACGGAAAACAAGATCCCACCCCAGCTGATCCTCCAGATCTGGGACAACGACAAGTTCTCCTTCGATGACTATTTGGGTAAGTTGGGAATTTTAGGATCCATCCCAAAAAAAGGGGAAAATCACCGGCACAGGTTGTCTGGAGAAGCTGTGGATGTCCCATCCCTGGAAATGTCCAAGGCCAGGCTGGACGTGGCTTGGAGCAACCTGGGACAGTGGAAATTGGGAGTTTGGATTGAGATGGTTGGGGTGGCCCAAGCTCCATGGGATCAGGGAAGATTCCATGTTGTAAGGGTTGTCCCACTGAGATGTCTCACCTGGAATGTTCTTCCTTGCAGGATCCATCCAGATGGATCTCAACAGGATGCCCAAGCCCGCCAAGACAGCAGAGAAGTGTTCCTTGGATCTCGTGGATGATTCCCTGTCCTCGGGCCGCTCCGTGTCCCTCTTCGAGCAGAAAACCGTCAAGGGCTGGTGGCCCTGTGTCGCCGAGCAGGACCAGAAGAAGATCCTGGCGGTAAAGTGGCCTCTCCATGTTTTTTCTTGGATCCTTCACTCCAATTCCCATCCCTGGAAGTGTCCAAGGCCAGGTTGGATGAGGAATGGAGCACTCTGGGATAGCAGAAGGTGCCCATGGCATGAGGTGGGACTGGATGGGCTTTAAATCCCTTCCCAAGCCAAACCATTCCAGAATTCCCTGAAAGCTTTGAGGAGATCCAAGCCAAGGCAAGAAATTCCATTTCCAACTGGAGATTTCGTGGATCTAGCTGGACCATCCGTGGCTGGCTGGAATTTTCCAGCACCATGCCAAGGAATGAGCGATTTTATGGGATTTTCACCATGGCTTTTGGAATGTGCCACCAAAATCACAACTATTTCCAATGATTCTGTGTCCCAAGCACCAGGAGAAAATTCCAGCTGTCCCAGTGATCATTTTAAAGGTTTCTGGGCTCCTGTTCCAGGTTTTGGTGACTGTTCCATCCAGGTGAGGGAATCCAGCCGGGAACTGGGTCATTCAACCAAAAAATCCTGAGCTGGTTCCAGGGACATCAGGAATCAGGGAATCAGGAAAGCCTGGATGTGGCATCAATGATGATCGGTCACAACTTGGGCTTGAACCCAGAGGTTTTTCCAACCTCAGTGATCCTGGGATTCTGTGGTTGCCCAAATTAGGGTGTCACTGACATTTGGTATTTCCTGGAGTATATCCAGTGCCAGGTGAGGGATTTCTGGAATCCTGGGATCCTTGTGGTCATTGTTGGGAGTGGCTTGGTTGTGCTCAAAGGATATTTTCTCTCTCCAATCCCTATTTCCCATCCCATGTCCATTCCTCAATCCCTATTTTTCATCCCACACTCATTCCTCCTCTTTCCACCTTTTATTTTAGGACAATAAATCAGTTTTTGTTTAACCCATCCAGGGCAAACTGGAGATGACTTTGGAAATTGTGGCAGAACAGGAGCACGAGGAGCGTCCGGCTGGGATGGGACGGGATGAGCCAAACATGAACCCCAGGCTGGAGGATCCCAAGTAAGAACATCCCGAATGGAAAAGCAACCACCAGGGCATGGAGTTCATGGGAATTCTGGGTTTCCAGTTGGGGAGAACTGGGCTGAACTGGGTTTGCACCTGGGTAGGATCCAGTCTGAGCTGGTGAGGACTGGGAGGGAGGGCTGGAGGACCAATCCTGTGGAATTGGGAAATTGGTCTGGAGCACCAATCCAGTGGGATTGGGAGGCTGGTCTGGACCATGAATCCAGTGGGACTGGGAGGTTGATCTGGGCTATGAATCCAGTGGGATTGGGAGGCTGGTCTGGACCATGAATCCAGTGGGATTGGGAGGTTGGTCTGGATCATGAATCCAGTGGGACTGGGAGGTTGGTCTGGAGCACCAATCCAGTTGCACTGGGAGACCGGTCTGGACCACCAAGGAGGACATTGGTGGGATGTATCCAGAAGGATGGAAGAGCTGAGACCTTCCAAGGGGATTGGGAAGCTGGTCTGGACCATGAATCCAGTGGGATTGGGAGGCTGGTCTGGACCACCAAGGAGAACATTGGTGGGACATACCTGGAAGAATGGAGGAACTGACACATTCCAGGGAATTGGGAAACTGGTCTGGACCACAAATCCATTGGGATTGGGAGGCTGGTCTGGACCATGCATCCAGTGGGACTGGGAGGCTGGTCTGGATTGTGAATCCAGTGGGACTGGAGCACAAAGGAGGACACTGGTGGGACATCCAGAGGGAGGGAGGAGCTGAGACAATCCAGTGAGATTGGGAGGCTGGTCCAGACCACCAAGGTGGATGGGATTGAGGATCCGGGAGAATGAAATCCTGGGATCACCTCCCCTTTCCTTGGCTCCAGGCGCCCCGAGACCTCCTTCCTGTGGTTCACGTCCCCGTACAAGACCCTGAAGTTCATCCTGTGGCGCCGCTACAAGTGGGTGCTGATCCTGGCCATCCTCCTCTTCATCCTGCTGCTTTTCCTGGGAATCTTCGTCTACGCCTTCCCGGTACAGAGCGGGTGGGAGAGGACAGGGATTGGCCGAGGTCTGAGGGGTGATGGATGCAGGGGGATGAAAAATCCCATGCTGGGGGACACAATGGGTTAAAAAGGGACTTTTTTGGGGATTTGGGATCCTCATGAGAAAGACATGGAGATGCTGGAGCATGTCCAGGGATGGGAATGGAATTGGGAAGGGGCTGGAGCACCAGGAGTGGCTGAGGGAGCTGGCAAGAGGCTCATCCTGGAGAAAAGTGGGATCGGGAGGACCTTCTGGCTCTCCACAATTCCCTGGAAGGTTGGAGCCAGGTGGGAGTTGGGATCTGCTCCCAGGGAAGAACAGGCCAAGAGGGAATGACCTCAAGCTGTTCCAAGGGAATTTTAGGTTGTATATTAAGGAAAATTCCTCATGGAAAGGGATGTCCAGCCCTGGAGCAGTGGTGGAGTCCCCATCCATGGAATTATTCCAAAAACATCTGGATGTGACACTTGAGGACATGGATAATGATGAACAAGGGTTGGTGCTCTTTTCCAACCTCAACAATTCCATGATATCAGGAATGGTGGTGATCCCAAAAAACCACGGGAAGGTCATTCCTGGGGTATCCTCAGCAACACAAAGTGCTGGCACTGGAACAGATCCCGAGGCTTTCAGGGATGCAGAGGGAAAAATCAGGGATAGCTTTGCCTGCCTTGATTGCCTTTGGCGAAATTCCATGGAGCTGCCGGTTGGATTTGTCCTCAGAATAAATGAGGATGGGGCAGGGCTGGAGTGGTGCTGGGCCTGTGGAAAGCTCTGCATTCCAGAAAAATCCTGGCACGGCTTCGGGAATGCTCCAGGACCCCTTTCCAAAGGGGCAGAACAGGCAATGTCCCAGATTTCGTGGGATCAAGGAGAAAGGAGCTGTAGGGATACATGGCCAGGGATTGGGTGGTGAATCCATGAGATTTGTGGGAAGCAGAGAACAGGGAAGGAGCAGCAGGATCCAGAGGAGAGGAGGAGGCTCCAGAAAATCAGGGAAAAGCTGGGAATGCTTCCCACTGGTCGGACACTGAGCTGGTGCTGGTGGACGGGGCCAAATTTATTCCAAAGATTGGAAGAGATGGGAATTTCTCTTAAAAACTTTTGGGAAGAACAACCAAAATCCAGGCATGACTCCCGTCATTGTTGAATTCTGGGATGGGACCTTAAAGAGCCTCCTATGACCAGGAATTTTTACTGGGAAAAGGGAAAATCTAATTTTTTCCTGTGTTTTGGGCTTTCTCCCGTTCTTTTTAGTGGGAATGTGGTTTTTAATTCCTTGTCCCTGCAGGTTGGGTTGGAAGCTTGGCTATCCCTGGATTTAGCCGTGTCCCGTATCCCTAAAAATGCATCAACTTCCAATGGTTCCCTCATTTTTCCAATCATTCCCTTATTTTTCCAATGATTCCCGTATTTTTCCAGTGGTTCCCTTATTTTCCCAATGATTCCCTTATTTTCCCAATGATTCCCTTATTTTTCCAGTGATTCCCATATTTTTCCATCTTTCCAGAACTACGCTGCTATGAAACTGGTGAAACCTTTCAACTGAAGCTGCTGCCCTGCCTGCCTGGGAATTTTGGGAAGGAATTGTGGCTCTGGAAGCGGAGAAGGAACAACCTCATCCAGGCCTCCGGCAGCTGCCAAAGACTCTGCTTCCCTGCTGTGGAATTCCACCTGGGAAGCGTCGCATAACCAAAGCTTCCACCAAAATATTCCGGATTTTTCAGCCTTCCCAGTTTTTATTTGAGTTTTCCTGCTGCTCTGGTTGGTAAATCCCAAATTCCAGCACAAATCCAAGGAAGGGGGGGAAAGGATCTTTCCATCCCTGAGTTGGGAATGTGCGGAAGATCCTCAGGATTTGGGATTTGCTGCCCTGAGCAGCCAAAATCCCACGGATTCCAAGCACTTTTTGCTCTCTGATCCAGCCTCAGTTTCCCTTTCCCTGTATTATCCCATTTACGTATTGGAAACCTATGGAAAATAAGTTGGAGAACCGAAATCCCTGAAATGGCACATCGCATTCCCAAAGCCAAAACCATGGGAATGGGAAAGGCTGCGGTGCAAAACCTGGGATTTGGAGTTGGTGCTCCACAAAATCCCAACTCCTCCTGGATTTTGAGGCCTGTGCATTCCCGCTCATGGAATTTTGGATCCGGTTTTTCCTTGGACCTGCTCCACAATCCCACAGGTCTCCTATTCCAAGTGGGAGAAGAATCCCAGGAGAAGCTGGGCTTTGATTTCCTCTTCTCCAACTGCCTGCAACTCCCCAGCACTTTTGGGAATTCTTGGTCTTTTTAATATCAGTATTTGCAGAATCCCAGAATCCCTGAGGTTGGAAAATCCTCCAGGATCAGCGAGTTCAAGCTGTGCCCAATCCCCACCTTGGCACTGAGTGCCACATCCAGGAATTCCTTGGACACCTCCAGGGATGGGCACTCCAAAGCTCCCTGGGCACTTCCAAGGCCTGAGCACCCTTTCCATGAGGAAATTCCTGCTGATGTCCAACCAGAGCCTCTCCTGGGATGACCTGAGTCCATTCCCTCTTTTCCTGTTTTTCCCTGGGAGCAAATCCCAACTCCCACCTGGCTCCAAATTTTCAGGGAATTGTGCAGAGCCAGAAGGTCCCCCCGATCCTGCTTTTCTCCAGGCTGAGCTTCCCACTAATATTCCTTTAGATTCAGTCATTTTTCCTTGTATTCCCAAAGATTCTTATGGAAAACATCCCAACTTGGACTCGCCGCTGCCGGGCGTTAATGGAGCGGAAAACCTGTCCCGGGATGGGATCTGTTTTCCAAACAAATCCATGAGCCACAACCTTCTCAGCCTCCCATGGATCCGATGGGAATGCTGGGACATTCCCTCTGTTTGCTGTTCCCTCCTCCTGTCCTTGGAGCGGGATGATCCCGTGGGATGCAGCATTTGGGGTCTTGTGACCTTGGCAGGGTTGGACTTGAGCTCAGAGGTTTTTCCCACACTGGATGGTTCCATAATTCCATGATTCCCAGGCTTTTCCAGCTCTGGGAGGATGTTGATCCGCACAGCCTTGAATTCTCATCCCGCAAGGAATCAGCTCCCATTTTTCCACTGCAAAAATCCTGTCGAGATCCAGCTGCTCCAGCACCTTTGCTGATCTGCGATCTTCCCGTCTGTCCTTCAGCAGGATGAGACTTATCCTTGATTCCATGTTTTCCTTGGAGCTGTGGCTGCTCCAAACGAGCGAGGAGCTGGGAAAAGTGATCCCGAGGGACAAACTGTGCTCCTGGCCCGCTTCAGCCGGGATTTTAAGCCTGCTCTTAAAAAATAGGGAAAACCAGCCAAATTGCTTTGTTGGATTGGGATGTAATCCATGGGGGATTAAATCCCGGGGTACTCATTGTAACAGCTCCTGGATTGCACAAGGCAATCCTTCTCCATGTTTTCCACTCGGAAAAAGCGTGGATTTGGGATTTATAGGGATTTATAACCCCATGCCTGCTGCTGAGCTTTGGCTGATCCATGGCCCTTTCCCAAAAGTCGGAGCGGAGCAATCGGCTCTGGATTTGCACATCCCAGGGCGGAGGTTTCATTTTCCATCGTTAAATGCTTCGTTATCCTTCAGTTTTTCCCTAAAAGCTTCCCAACCTCATTCCCACCTCCATCCCTGTTTATAGCCCCGATCAAACCACTGGGATTCGCTCCAATTTTCCAGACGTTTTATTATCCTGGAGGATTTGAGGAGCCGAGGACAAAAGTTGCTTCTGTTTGGCCCTTGCTGGGATTGGGAGTTTGGATTTGATGGGAATGTTGGTCCCAGCGCCTTTCCCACCAGGCTCCAGCTGTGCCAGAGGGAATCTGGACATTCCCTGAGTGCTCTCCTGGGATCCACAGCGGGAAGGCAGGTCCAACATCTCTTGGATTTGCAGGGACTCTGGGATTTCCCATCCTGGTGTCATTCCCCATGATCCCAACTTAGGTCCCAACCAAAATCTTGGAGTCAAGAGCCCCAAATGGATGCACGATCCATGTTGGAATGCAAAACGTGGAATGGTCATCCCCCATCCCATTGGGAACACCGCTGGCTATCCCAGGAATCAAAATCCATCCACGGGTTACCTTTGGAATGTCCAAGGCCAGGTTGGAGAACAATTGGAACCACCTGGGATAGTGGAAGGTGTCCCTGCCTGGAATGGGATGGGCTTGAAGCTCTGGGATACACTCCAGAGACACTTCCAGTGGGAAATCCTATTTTATTCCCAGCATTCCCCTGGCAAACCTGGGTCAGCAGGGATTGGAGAGGAGGATCCAGGGCATCCAATTCCATAAGGACAGGGATTTCCATAAGGAAATCCATGCTCCCAGTCCAGTTTTCATGCCAAGAGGATTCCGTGGGATTCCAGTGGGTAAATTCAGGTTGGAGCATCCGGAAAAACCAACTCCATCCCATTTATTTTCCCTGAACAGCCACATCCAGCTCCGGTTGTGTCTCCTCCAAATCCAGGCAGGAGCTGTAGAAAGAATTCCCTGTGGCTTCCGGTTGTCCAGGGAATTGGCTGGAATTTGTTCTGGATCACCCGTGCCTGCCTTATCCGCAATAATGCCCAAAGCACTGTGACTCCCAATGAAATGCTCTGAAACCTTCCCGTTCCCGGTGTTTTCATTGTGGGGATGGAATTGCGCCTCCTCTTGGGAGTGGGAATGGGAAAATCGGGATTGTTCAACCCGGAGAAGGGAAGGATCCCGGGAGCTCCCTTCGTTATTTCCATGTTGGGAATTTTATTGGCGGGAAAGGTAAACAAATAACATTTGTTGCCCTAAAATCCACATTCCGCCCCTGTTTTCCCGTTTTTTTCCGAGACTGGCTTCTGTTTGTCCCGCATCCCGTGGCCACATGGAAGGGATGGAGATGCTGGAATATTTCGAATCCCTGGTTTTTTGGATAAGGTTTGGGTTTGGAATGAGGGTGGGAAAAGGGATTTTGGGGAAAATGCTTTAGGGGGCTTCATGGTTGACCATTCCCAGAGAAGTTGTGGATGTCTCATCCCTGGAAGTGCCCGAGGCCAGGCTGGACATTGGGGCTTGGAGCAACTGGGATAGTGGGAGGTGTCCCTAAACATGGATGGGGTGGGAATGGGATGGGATTTAAGGTTCCCTCCAAGCCAAACCATTCCAGGATTCTGGGGCTCCTCTGGAGGCAGGCTGGGAGAGCTGGGAATGTTCCCCTGGAGAAGGGAAGGAGCCAGGGAGAGCTGGGAGCCCCTTGCAGGGCCTAAAGGGGCTCCAGGAGAGCTGCAGAGGGACTGGGGCCAAGGCATGGAGGGCCAGGAGGCAGGGAATGGCTTCCCAGTGGGAAAGGGGAGCTTGGGCTGGGATGTTGGGAAGGAATTGCTGGCTGGGAGGGTGGGGAGGGGCTGGGCTGGAATTGCCAGAGCAGCTGGGGCTGCCCCTGGATCCCTGGGAATGTCCAAGGCCAGGCTGGACACTGGGGCTTGGATCCACCTGGGATAGTGGGAGGTGTCTCCTGCCCATGGAATGAGGTGGAACGGGATGATCCTAAAGTCCCTTCCATCCCAACCCATTCCATGATTCCAGGATTCCCTGCCCATGCATGGAATTTAATTGCCAAGTGTTCTGCTGCTCGAGACCTTCCCTGATCCCTGATTTCCTCAGCTTGATGCTGGGAGTAATTCCAGCCTGGAATTACAAAGTGTGGCAGCTCCTTTGGGACCATCCTGACACAACAACCCTGTTGTGTTCCCATTCCCTGGGCTCAGCCCCAGGAGTTGGAGGAGCTGGAAAACTTCCATCCCACACTGGGGCTGAACTCCCTAAATCTCCAGCAGCCATCCCAAAAAACCCTGGGAATGAGCTGGATGGATTTTTCTCCTCCATAATAGCAATTTTCCAGGCAGTGCCTGGATTTATTCGCTCTGAAGGGAGAGTTTTCCACCCACAAATGCGGATTGTGCCGGAGCGTTTGGAAAGGAGGGAGGCGGCACAGGGAGAGGGGGATGAGAGGTGGGATCCAGGTCAAGCCCTTCCATAAATTTTTTTGGGAGCCATTGGCAGCCGGATTTGTTGGTTTAACCCCTGCAGAACCCGTGGGTTCCTCTCATTCCCTGGAACACGGATCCAATGGGATGCTCCCTAAAAAACACCATTGTGGCTTCCTGGCTCCCAAATCCCTCAATCTTTCTATGGGAAGGTGGAGATTTCCCTGGATTTCAGCTGTGACTTCAGGCCTGACCCCTTCAGGCTTTCCCAGGATGGTGATTCCCAGTGCTGGAATGTTCCCCCTGGAAGAGGCAGCCATGGAGAAGGTGGTGATGAATTTAAAGGTGGATTGATAACCTGAAATTCCTATCGGCTTTTTCTGTGGATAACCCCGTGTTGTGGGACAGCTGCAGTTGGGATTCATCCCAGAAAAGCCAAAACCCCGGGACCGAGGGATGATTTGTGGGGTCTGGAGGAGACTCCCAAGAAATGAGCCGTGAAAATGCTCCGGGTTTGTCTCCATCCCGAATCCGCTTCCAGAGGAAAATGAGCTTTATTTGGCCCGTCTGCTTTTCCCATCCCCATCCCAGCCTTCCCAAAGAACCAATCCCTGCAATGTGCAGGGTATTCTTATCCCTTATAAAAAAAAGGGGGAGAAAGGCTATGGATGCATCCAGGGTTTTATTCCAGCTGGAGCAGCAGCTGAGGTTGGATTTGGCCTGGATCTTCCCTGGCAGTTGGAAATTTTCCATGATTCTTCATCTTCCCAAGCTGTCCCAGAATCATGGAATCATGGAATGGGTCAAGGAAGGGACCTTAAAGCTCCTCCTGTTCCATGGGATCCATGATCCTTCGTCTTCAAGCCCGCTCAGGCCATGGAATTCTGACTTTTGGGAAAGGTTTAGTGGGTATTTGGGATATTGGGTTGAACCATGGAATCATGGAATGGTTTGGGATGGAATGGACCTTCCATCCCAAAACCATCCAGAACCTTCCACTATCCCAGGGTGCTCCAAGCCTTGTCCAACCCAGCCTTGGACACTTCCAGGGATGGGGAATCCAGAACCTCCCTGGAGAACAGGATTTTGAAGGTTGCGTTTGGAGATCTTTTCCAACTTTTAGGATTCCCTGAGTGCTCCTCTTTGGCCTTTGGGATGAATCCCGGGAGATTCCCTGGCCCTTGGCTGCTCCATCCCTGCCTTGGAGCGGTGTCAGCATTCCTTGTCCAATGGGTTGAACGTCAGGAATTTCCGCGCTTGGCAACCTTTGCCATGAAGGAATTCTTCCTAATATCCAATGTAAACTTCCCCCGGCGCCGTTCCCTTTGCCTTCCCTTCTTTTTTGGTCTTTTCCCACTTTTCCCTCCATCCTCTCCTTCTTTTCCACTGGTGGTTTGTATCCAGGCCTCATCCCAATCCAGCATCCCAGGAAGGGATGGGAATTACAGCCTGACCAATTAGGGAAGGCTTGGCTCTCCCAAATCCGGCCTTTTTCTCCCTCTTTTTCCTTCTTCCCAGAAGTCGTGGGAATGAAATTCATCTGTTCTCCCACCTCAGTGTTGGGATTTCCTGGAGGTTTTCCCTGGAAACAGAATAATCCCATGTTTATGAAAATGATGGAGCCAGGGCACTTTACTGGATGGAATTCCTGGGGCTGGCAGAGGAGGGAGAAGCCTCTTCATCCCTGTTTTTTCCACCCTTTGGAGCAGAATCCAAAGGCTGCGCTTCTGTCCCAAGCAAATAAAGACAAATAGGATTTGGTGGATATGGAAAAGTGGGAAAAAGAAATCCCACTTTACAATTCCTCTTTGCCAATGAAAACAGAGGGAAGAATCATCCGCTGGCAAATCCACGGCTGGAAAACAAAGCCTGGATTCATTGTCATCCTCTATGGATAACAGGGAACAATTGGGATGAGTCACTTCCAAGGGGTGGGAATGGCCTTGGAGCTTCCCAGTGACCCCAAAGAGGGACAGGCAGGTCATTGGAGAGGTTTGGAGCTCTCCGTGCTGGAATGCTGGGAAGAGATCATCCCTGTTTTCACCTTGGGAGCTGGAAGCAATGGGAGTTGGGAGCCTCCAAATCATTCCTGTTTTTTTTTTCAGGAACTGTGCAATCCGAGGAAAAGCAAATAGAACGATAATACAAAGGCAGGTTGGATTTTATTTCTATTTTCCAGTTGTCTGAAAAATCAGGGATTGTGAATTCCATGATTTCCTTTGCAAGGAAAAAACCCTGAAAATACTCATTCCCATAGGGTAACAGAAATTTCCGTTAATTCCAGCACCATTTTTTAAGGAATACTGGAAATCCCAAATTTTGTGGGCGATGGAGAGACCTGGGATCATCTCCCTCGTGGCCTGAGCTCTGGAAATCCTGGAGGTGTTGAAGACAATTAATTAATTAATTAATAATTAATAGTTATTTAAATTTAATTAATTTATTGATTATTAATTAATTATTTCTCAACTCAATCCTAAAAAAATTAACTTGGAGAGGATCATTCCCTCTTTCCTACCTCTCCCACCTCCACCCCAACCAGGAATTAGCGCAAAACAGGGATTTGTCCCAGATATTTAATTTTGGGAAATTACAGCCTCCCCACAAAACTGGATGGGAGGGAATCTGACAAGGAGCTGGAAAAAAGACCGGGAAGAGAGCGGAGGTATCTGGGAGAAGGGAGACTCCATGTGGGATGAGATTGGAATTCCCAGGCTTCTTTAACCCATGCGGAACCAGAAAACGGCCAGGAATAAATTCCGGCCAAGGAGGAAAACCGAAAGGAAATGTTGGGATAAAATCAACAGGAAAGGGCTGTGGATGCATCCAGGATTTTATCCCAGCAGGAGCAGCAGCCGAGGTCAGGTTGGGCCTTGACCTTCACTCAAGTTTGGAACTTTTTCCATGATCCTTCGTCTTCCCAAGCCGCAGGATCATGGGATCATGGAATAGGTCAAGGAAGGGACCTTAAACTCATCCCATTCCATGGGCAGGGACATCTTCCAGTATCCCAGGGTGCTCCAAGCCCTGTCCAGCCTGGCCTTGGACACTTCCAGGGATTCAGGGGGCCACAAGTTCATGGAGAACCAAATCCCAAATTCTAATTGTTCCGAGCTCCGCGGGTGAGGACAATTTTCCATCCTCTCCTCACCACTGGGAAAATTCCTCTTTGACAACTTCTGGGCTCCATGGAGAAATTCCAACCCCTCATGTCCAAGTCCTCCCCATGCCAAGGAGAAGCAGAGGCTGGAGAGGGTCTGGAGCAGGAATTCCACTCCTGGTGTGCCAGTGGGTGGATGAGACATTCCAGGTTGCCTAATTCCAGGAGTTCTGCTTCCCATTAAAGTGCTGGAGAGCAGCTGGAGCTCTGGAGTCCATTAAATGCCATTTTTGGGAATGGGATTTGATTCCAGCTGTTTATTTTTATATCCAGGAAGCTGAGCAGTGGATGCTGAAAAGGGAATAAAAGCAAGGAAAAAAAAATGGAAGATGGGATGCGGGATGGAAAAAACCGTCGGGATATCAAACACGGCTTCCCTGCTCCCACATCCTGGGCATGGAAAAGCCCTTTTAGAAATATCGGCTTCTTCATCACCCACAGGTAATGGAGAATACAGAATTCCAGGATTGAAATATCCCAAACTTGTACAGGGAAGTGTGGTTTTTAATTTCCCTAGAATGGGTTGCTAGGGAATAGGGATGGGGATCCTTCTTCCAAAGGTGCCACCGGGGAGGCCTCAAAACTGGGAGAAATGGGATGGAATGAACCCGAATGGTTCAAAGTCCATCATTTAGGAAGGAACTATTGGTTGGGGGGATGGTGAGGCCCTGGAATGGAATTCCAGAGAAGCTGTGGATATCCCATCCCTGGAAATGTCCGAGGCCAGGTTGAGAGGAGAGGGAGAGCTGCAGAGGGACTGGGGCCAAGGCATGGAGGCACAGGAGGCAGGGAATGGCTTCCCAGTGGGAAAGGGGAGCTTGGGCTGGGATGTTGGGAAGGAATTGCTGGCTGGGAGGGTGGGGAGGGGCTGGGCTGGAATTGCCAGAGCAGCTGGGGCTGCCCCTGGATCCCTGGGAATGTCCAAGGTTGGATGGGATTTGGAGCCACCTCCTTCACCAGCTCCGTGCAGCTCCCAACACATTCCCAAACCAATCCCTTGGATCACGTGGTTCTCCGGTGGACCAAATCCAGCATTTCCCTGCTCCAAGGATCCCACCAGCAGCAAGGAATTGGGACAGCACCACTTTCCCGCACCCCACGGAGCCGGAGCAAAAGCCGGCAGCCGGTTTTCCAATAATGGTTTATGGGAAATCCATGGATTAACATCAAAGGAGCTCTCCCGGCCAGGTGAGAAGGCCGAGCTCGTAACCTTTTATTGCTCCTGCTCCAGGGAACTGTTCTCCCACTGCCGGGCCTTGGGCACCGGGAATGTGTTCAATCCAGGCCTCTCTGGAGCACCTTCCTCTCCCTACTCCCATTTACAAGGAGCAACAGGAGGCAGGGAATGGCTTCCCAGTGGGAAAGGGGAGCTTGGGCTGGGATGTTGGGAAGGAATTGCTGGCTGGGAGGGTGGGGAGGGGCTGGGCTGGAATTGCCAGAGCAGCTGGGTCTGCCCCTGGATCCCTGGGAATGTCCAAGGCCAGGCTGGACACTGGGGCTTGGATTCAGCTGGGATGGTGGGAGGTGTCCCTGCCCATGGATGGGATGGGCTTGATGTGATTTAAGGTTTCCCACCCAAACCATTCCAGAATTCCAAGTCCAAGCTCTCCCCAGTGCAGGATTCCAGACCTGGAAGGGGCTGCAGGTGCTCCCAGAGGGAACAGGGGGATTCCATCCAAGGTGGCTTCACAGGGATCATTCAGCACCATCCGCAGGGAAGTTTGGGAAAATCAAAGAATCCTAAAATCCCAGACTGCCTTGGATGGGAAGGGACCTTAAATCCCATTAAAGCAGGGACACCTTCCACTATCCCAGATTTCTCCAAGCCTTTTCCAACCCAGCCTCCTGAACTCCTGGAAGCCCAGATCCATCAGCTGATGGTGACATCACAGCCCCGATCCGTCAGGACATTCCCGACACCCAACCATATCCCTTCTCCAGAGGCCGGAAAGCAGCAGCAACCCATCCATCCTGTCAGCACGGCAAATCCCAGGTTTTTTCTGGCTCTGGGAACACAGGGCGGGTGGGAAGCGTGAGGGAGGGGGGGGGTGGTGGCACATCTGGATGCACTCGGAGCCAGGCTGGTGGCAGCTGTTCCCTCATCCCAGTCACTCCGGGTCTGGAATCAATTTCCAAGAGGTTTTTCCACCTAAATTGGAGCCCAAAGTCTGCTTGGCTCCTTCTTTCCTGGTTTTCCAGCTGGGCTTTTATTCCTTGGACTCGGGAGCCTCAAAAATAGAAGTTCTGGAAAAGGAAGCTGCGCCGCTCTTCCCAAGGCCTGGCTGGAGGGAAAGGAGAGAATTCCAAACTCCTTGGAGCAGAGAAGGGGAAAAATCCCAACAGGAGATAACCCGGAGCTGTGGTATTCCCAAAGGGATGGAAAATCCGCATCGCCCATTCCTGGCTTTAGCCGGAAGTCACTTAAACTGAGTTTGAATTCTGGGAGTGAGATGAAATCCAGGATTTTTCCTTGGAAAAATGACGTTGCTGATGGAGCTCTGTGCTCCGGGGGAGAATCTGTGATGAGATTTATTGAACTGAGCTGGGAATTTGTCCGCGTAAATCCCCTGGAATTCCAGGGTGCTCCCTTGGTATAAAAACTGGGAAAGGGGCACCCCAAAGCAGAGTTTTGGGAAGGTGGGATATGATCCAGAGGCAGGAAAGGATCTTTGGGTCTGGATTCAGGCAGAATGTGCAGCTTTATGGGAAAAGAGCTGATTTATGGGATTGTACCCAGTGAATCACGGGAAAATTGGGAATGGCTTCCCACTGCCAGAGGGCAGCATTGGGTGGAATATTGGGAAGGATTTTTGGGAAGTTTCTCCCAAAACAGCACCAAAATCCAGGTGGTTTCCCAGAGTTTCCCACATCCACAGGTCAGATTCCCGCTGGGAATTAATTCTATGGGTCCTTCTCCAGCCCCTGGAGAGGGGATTCACCCTGATGGGATTGGAAAGAGTCACCTGGAACTCATCAGATCCGGAGCATTCGGATTTTGGGAGCAGGAGCAGCTCCCTGGTGGCATTCACAGCTCTGGAGACGTCCTTTCATCCCAGGAGGAAAAAAAAAGTAGGATCATGGAATGGTTTGGGATGGAAGGGGCCATCAGAAACCACCCAGTTCCATCCAGGGACACCTCCCACTATCCCAGGTGGATCCAAGCCCCAATGTCCAGCCTGGCCTTGGGCATTCCCAGGGATCCAGGGGCAGCCCCAGCTGCTCTGGCAATTCCAGCCCAGCCCCTCCCCACCCTCCCAGTCAGCAATTCCTTCCCAACATCCCAGCCCAAGCTCCCCTTTCCCACTGGGAAGCCATTCCCTGCCTCCTGGCCCTCCAGCCCTTATCCCAAATCCTCTCTTTCCTGCAGCTCCTTCAGGTCCTGGAAGGTCATGGTGAGGTCACCTCAGAGCTTCTCCTCTCCAGGCTTGACATTCCCAACTTTCCCAGCCTGGCTCCCACGGCAGAGCTGCTGCATCCCTCTGATCATCCTGGTCCTAAAAGAAAACCCACTCCAAATCCTGATCTTTGCTCCTAAAATTTCCATGAGGAGCCTTGGGAAAAGCTGGGCTCTGGAAAAGGTTTTTCAGGAGCGGTGATGGAACTTGGGATGGATTTGGGGTGTCCTTGTTCCGGCATTAAAGAAAAAATCCCAACCAAAAAACCCCAAAAATCCCAACCAAAAATTAAATGAAAATGCTGGAAATCCAAGGATTTTCCACTTTTTCCACCATTCCAGCTTTTTCTCCAGGATTTAGGGATCCACATCCCAATTAAGGAGCTGAGAAGGGAACTCCCAACAGCACCCAATCCTCATTCCTGCACTTCCAAGTGTGGGAACTCTGCTGGAAAAATCGAGATTTCATCCCAAAATCGCTTAGAGCGACAGACAGGAGTCTTGCAATCCTTAGGAAAACTCGGAATCCACGGGACAAAATCCGTGTGGAACAAAAAGTTATTTTTAGCCATGGTCAGGCACCTTCTGTTCCTGGCGGATTTGGGATTTAAAAATCCAGGACCTCTGCTTCTCTCTGAAATTCCCTTTTTTTTTTGGCTAAACCCCCAGCTTTCCCAACAACCTTTTCCTCTTTTTTTGCCCCCAGTCCAGCTCCACTTCTTCCTCAGGAAGAGTTTTCCTGTCTCTGCTCCGGTTTATGGGATTTCCATGCCCTGACGCGACCCCCATTAATTCCCAAATAAAAATCCGGCTGAAGACAAAAACTCCTCTGGCTTTTTCCACCTTTTTTTCCCCCTTTTTTCCCCTCCAATCCTTCTGTTTCTGGGCTCATAATTTTTTACGAGCTTGGTGATTCTGAGCTATTTGATTTCCCAGCTCCCTTCGTTATTTCCCTGTTGGGAATTTTATTGGCGGGAAAGGTAAACAAATAACATTTGTTGCCCTAAAATCCACATTCTGCCCTTGTTTTCCTGTTTATTCCCAGTCTGGCTTCTGTTTGTCCCGCATCCCGTGGCCACATGGAAGGGATGGAGATGCTGGAATATTTCGGATCCCTGTTTTTTTGGATAAGGTTTGGGTTTGGAATGAGGGTGGGAAAAAGGGATTTTGGGGAAAAAATGCTTTAGGGAGCTTCATGGTTGACCATTCCCAGAGAAGTTGTGGATGTCTCATCCCTGGAAGTGCCCGAGGCCAGGTTGGACACTGGGGCTTGGAGCAACTGGGACAGTGGGAGGTGTCCCTGCCCATGGATGGGGTGGGAGTGGGATGGGTCGCTTCCCGCCCAAACCATTCCAAGGGATTCTGGAGCCCCTCTGCTCTGGATCAGGCTGGGAGAGCTGGGAATGTTGCCCTGGAGAAGGGAAGGAGCCAGGGAGAGCTGGGAGCCCCTTGCAGGGCCTAAAGGGGCTCCAGGAGAGCTGCAGAGGGACTGGGGCCAAGGCATGGAGGGCCAGGAGGCAGGGAATGGCTTCCCAGTGGGAAAGGGGAGCTTGGGCTGGGATGTTGGGAAGGAATTGCTGGCTGGGAGGGTGGGGAGGGGCTGGGCTGGAATTGCCAGAGCAGCTGGGGCTGCCCCTGGATCCCTGGGAATGTCCAAGGCCAGGCTGGACACTGGGACTTGGATCCACCTGGGATAGTGGAATTTTTCCCTGGGCAGAACTGGCTGAGCTTTAAGGTCCATCCCAACCCAAACTTTCCCAGGATTCTATGAAAACCTGGATATTTTTGCATCCCCACAGCCGCTCCTGGTGTTGCCTCGTGCAGCTGCTCTGAGAGGACAATTCCGGATCCGTTTTGTGCCGGAGGCACCGGAGAAGCCACAATTTCCTCCTTCCCCTCCCTCACCTGGCTGAGCCTAGAGAGCTCCTGGAAAAACCACTTGGGAATTAATTCCGTGCGCTAACGAGCCGACCTTTATCCCAAAACAATTCCCGAGCTAATTGCGCTCATCCCCTCTTCCCGAGGCATTGACAAGCACATCAAAGGAGCCGCTTTTTCCATGGATCAAGAGGGAAAACGGGAAGAAATCTCCAATCAATGACTTTTCATCCAAGCTCAGGCAGGATGTCTCCACTCCGTGGGTGTTTTTCAAGGGCTCTTCCGTGCCCTGGATGGATTTTTATCCCATTATCAAGGAAAAGAAGCAATTCCCGGAAAATTTCAACAGGCTCCGAGCACCTGTGGGTCCCTGAGAGCTTTTTTGTGCTCCCTGGATTTATTTTTAGCCAAAGGAATGAGGGCGGCTCGTTGAAAACTGCTCTGAGTGTTTCTCACTCCGAAGTTTTCCCTTCCCACTTCCCAGGGATGGATCCAGCTTTTTGGGGCAGGATGATCCTGAGGATGCTCCATGGAGAGTTTTTCTCTGACCATCCCGGCTCGAGATGGAATGGGATGGACAGGTGCTGGTCTGGGGTGTGCCCAGCTCCGGCTCGGTGTGGGAATTCCGGGATTGCCTGGATGTGCTGCTTCCTTTTGGGAGTTCAGCTGCTGGAGGAGAATTTTCCATATCCCTCATAAAATCATGGAATTGTTTTGGCTTGGAAGAGACCTCAAAGATGATCTAATTCCGACCCCAACACCTTCCCCAATTCCAGGTGGATCCAAGCCCCAACGTCCAGCCTGGCCTTGGGCATTCCCAGGGATCCAGGGGCAGCCCCAGCTGCTCTGGCAATTCCAGCCCAGCCCCTCCCCACCCTCCCAGCCAGCAATTCCTTCCCAACATCCCAGCCCAAGCTCCCCTTTCCCACTGGGAAGCCATTCCCTGCCTCCTGGCCCTCCATGCCTTGGCCCCAGTCCCTCTGCAGCTCTCCTGGAGCCCCTTTAGGCCCTGCAAGGGGCTCCCAGCTCTCCCTGGCTCCTTCCCTTCTCCAGGGGAACATTCCCAGCTCTCCCAGCCTGCCTCCAGAGGAGCCCCAGAATCCTGGAATGGTTTGGCTTGGAGGGAACCTTAAATCCCATCCCATTCCCACTCCATCCATGTTTAGGGACACCTCCCACTATCCCAGGTTTATCCAAACCTTATCCAACCTCGGGTGGTTGTTCCCCCGGTGGAAATCCAAGGAAAACACGGACACCGCAATCCCATGGAAATCCCTGCTCCCAGGTAGCCGTGAGCTCCCCAAAATGCTGCATCTGCCCTTCACAGGGACCATCCCTGCTCCTGGCAGGGAAAATCCCAAATTCCCAACATCCACACCAACCTGCAGCCGGCAAATCCCAGAGGAGCCACTCCAGAGCCGGAGTTGCCGGTGGAGTTCAGGACAACATTCCCAGGTAACTCTGAGGACAGCGGCTCCCAGTGGGAGCTGGGATTTGCTTCCTTGCCTTAGCTCCATCCCAGAAAATCATTTCCTGGCATTTGGAAGGAATTCTACTCAGCTGTGCCTGTGGTCAGTCAGAGAACAGCGATTCTGGGGCTTCCTTAAAGCCGGAAAGGAAATCCATGGATAAAAGTGAGGAATGAGAGCTTTGTTCCCTGCTCCCAATCCCACTCTTTCCTCTTCCCAGGTGAGGGAAAGGTTAAATCCCCTCTTTGTGGCTGGAAAATCCTGGGGTGTTGTGGGAATTTGGAATTTGGAATTCCATGTCCCCCCTTTGGAGCTGACTTTGAAATCAGGATGGGCCATTCCAAGGAGGAATTCTGCCGGTGCAAGGGAGCAGATCATGGAATTTCCATGCAGGCCAGTGGGCGGTTAGGCTCAGCTTTAGGCCTGGCTTTAGGCTGTATTTAGATCCTGCCCCAGCCTAGCTGGAGTTTCCCAGAGTGGGTGTGAAAGTCGGGAATAAAAAAGGAACTCTCTCCGCTTGCTCCAGCTTGGAATTCCAGGAGGGGATAAAGCTCCTTTCATTTTTCCAGAGGCGGGAGCCATTAACCATTAGGACAGGAGGCTCCAAGGACTGGGATCCGATCCCGTGCTGGGTCCAACTGGAAGCATTCCTGGTGGATCAGCCGTGCCGGAGTTTTGGGATCTGAGAGGCTCTCAGATCTGGTGGTTTGTCAGCGGTGAAATTCCTGGTGGGAGATGATTCCAAGAGCAGAACCCTGGGAGAAATAATCCTGCCCACCCCATGGATGGAGCTTAATCCTGGAACTGTCACAAAATTCCAGGGACAAAGGTTGAAATTTGTGATTTAGATTTTTCTTCTCATTTTTTCCCATAAATTCCAGGTGTTTGGATGAGATAAATCCCAAAAATTTATCAGCCAGATCTGGTTTTTCCAGATTAATCCCAGTCCATGGATATAATGGAATGATGAGTGGCTGTCTGGATGTGGAGACCCTGGATGGGAATTTGTCCTGGTTTGATCCCAGGGGAAAACCTGGAATTGGGTCTCGGAAGTGCCAAGAAAATTCCCTTGGATGTGTCAAATCCCCGATTCCATGAGCTGGGATTAGGATTCCTGATGTTCAGGTCTTGGAGCAAATGCTCCATCCCAGGAATGAAGGGAAGGAGCGACCTCGGAGAGATGCCGGGAGAAAGGGGAGAATCCAGGGAGCTCCTTCTCTCTGTGCTGTGAATTCCTGGATGGTTCCGGGGACATTCCTTTATTTCTTCAGTGCCTTCAGAAAACATGGATCCCAGCAGGCCTGGAAGAGGAGGGGTCAGGAAATCCTCGGCTCTGGATCAGGCTGGGAGAGCTGGGAATGTTCCCCTGGAGAAGGGAAGGAGCCAGGGAGAGCTGGGAGCCCCTTGCAGGGCCTAAAGGGGCTCCAGGAGAGCTGCAGAGGGACTGGGGCCAAGGCCTGGAGGGCCAGGAGGCAGGGAATGGCTTCCCAGTGGGAAAGGGGAGCTTGGGCTGGGATGTTGGGAAGGAATTGCTGGCTGGGAGGGTGGGGAGGGGCTGGGCTGGAATTGCCAGAGCAGCTGGGGCTGCCCCTGGATCCCTGGGAATGCCCAAGGCCAGGCTGGACACTGGGGCTTGGATCCACCTGGGATAGTGGGAGGTGCTCCTGGAGGGGACTGGATGGAATTTAAGGTCCCTTCCATCCCAAACCATTCAATGACTCCATATTTCCATGAAAGATTTTTCCCTCCTGCCCTTCCTGGGATCCACCTCGGAATGACGTTAATGGGAATGATCCCATTCCTGTTCCTTTAAATCCTGCTGCCATCCACAGCCATAATTAATCCATGGAATTTGTTCCCACCCAACACATTTCTCCCTGCTCAGGTAAAACAGGAATCAAGATTTTTCCAAGACCTCTCCAAGTGCCCCATTCCCTAGTCCCAGCCAGAATTCCAGGTTTTTCCAGTTGCTGTTGTAAACAGGAGAAACTTAAAAAAACCCCAAACAAAACAAACCTAAAAAACGAGGAATAAAAGCCTAAACAAACAAACAACAAAATCCTGTGGGAATTTCCAAATCCTCCTTTGCCAGGTTGGTTTTGGGAGGGAAAAAGGAATTTTCCCAGGATGGAGCCATTCCCTTCCACATCTGGGATGCATCCATCCCAGCAGCTGCTCCATTGGAGCACCTCTGATCCCTGGGGCTTCCCAAGCCCTTTTCCCGGCTATTTTAGGAAGGAATGTTTTGCCCAGCACCCCCAAGGAGCCTTCCCAGGAAAAGGAGGGAATAACCCAGGGCTTTGGATGGACGGAAAACAAAAGGCAGAGCTCTGGATTCACAGAACTATGGAATGGTTGGGGTGGGAAAAGACCGAATTCCAACTGGATGGGCAGGGACACCTCCCACTGTCCCAGGTGGATCCAAGCCCCAGTGTCCAGCCTGGCCTTGGACATTCCCAGGGATCCAGGGGCAGCCCCAGCTGCTCTGGCAATTCCAGCCCAGCCCCTCCCCACCCTCCCAGCCAGCAATTCCTTCCCAACATCCCAGCCCAAGCTCCCCTTTCCCACTGGGAAGCCATTCCCTGCCTCCTGTGCCTCCATGCCTTGGCCCCAGTCCCTCTGCAGCTCTCCTGGAGCCCCTTTAGGCCCTGCAAGGGGCTCCAAGATTTCCCTGGAATCTTCCAAGCACACTTTTATTTGATGACCTTCTGCCGGACACTTCTCTTGTCCTTGCATCCCACAAAAAACCTCGGATAACTCCTCGTTATGGAGGAATCTCCTCAATCCACAGGCTGGCCTTGGAGAAGATCCTGTGGCCATGGAAGCCACTCTGGAACTGCCCCATCCCAAAAATCCTCTCTGAAGCTTTTCTCTCATTTTCCAGAGGGAAAATCTCCCATTGGAGGAACACCAGGATGAAAAACATGCAGGATACTGGGGCTGGTACTTGGACATTTCCCAACTCGGATCCCATCCCGCTGGACATGGATAAAATTCCCTGGATGGATTCCAAGCATGGAATTCCAGAACACTCTTTGAGGTGGGGATCACTGCCCTGCTCTCCCAGGGAAGATTTCCCAGGATTTTGGCCTCTCTTGGGGTGTCCATGGACACATTGGATATTCCAACAAGGAACTGGGATTTCCTGACTCTGGAAAAGAGTCAGGATGAGCTTTGTCCTTCCCTCTGGAGCAAACAGGAGCAAAGGTGATTTTCCTGGAAAAGGAGGAAAAACGGGAAAAGCGAGAATTCCTGGCGGCACCAGAGGGAGCCCTTCCATTGCGGATGAGGCTGGAATCAGCCTAATCCTTAATGTCCCATTCCAGGTTTTTCCAGGATGTGACAAATCCCGTCTGGAACAGCCAGAGCCCCTTCCCAATCCCTGTCACCCGAGGCTCCCAAAAAATCCTTATCCCGATATCCCACCTGGAAAATCCTTCCTTCTCAGCCCCTTCAAGGATCTCCTCTCCATATTCCCTCTAAAATTTTCACTCCAAGAAATTCCCATTTATTTTTGCCAGGCTGGAAAAAGGTTCCGAGGATGATGGGAGAGAAGAATCCTGGAAAATCCTGGAAAATTTCCTCCTGATGGGACAACCGGAGCCAAGAGGATTCCGAGGAGAAATTCCCATTCCCTGCTGAGGTCGGGATGTTGGATCATGGATGAAGGTCTAATATCAGGGAATAGACAGGGAATCCAGGTGGATTGGAGGTGTTTCCCTACGGAATGCAGAGTCCTTTGATCCCTCCAAGCTTTTCCAGGGATTCCCTTTCCAGCTCCTGTTGAAGACATCCCAATATTCCCACTTTGCCCTTTCCAAGGAATTAAAGGGGAAAAGGATCTAAAAAAGAAAGGAGAGGAGATTCCTCTTTTCCTTTGGAAACTGAGAAAAGTGGGATCCAGTCAATTTTCCCGCAGGCTCAAATATTTGGGAGCAATCCATGGATTTTTGGAAGTGTTTTCCAAAGAATTTCCTTGGGAAGGGAGGATGGGAGATCCCTGAGCATTCCCCGTTCCCTCCAGAATCCCTGCTCTGTATCCAAGATGTTTTGAGCCCTCCCAAAATTTATCCAAGTGTGGATCCATCTGAGGAATATTTTTCCTGGGATTTATCTGATTCCCTTCATCCCGAACCCATCCCAAGTTCCTCTCTCCAGCTCTTGGCTCATCCCTGTTCCCAAAAGCTCCAATTCCTCGTTTCCATGTCCTTTTCCTATTCCCTGTCCCAGTGTTCCTTTCCCAGCCATTCCAAGTATCCCACATTTCCTCTTCCCAACCCAAGGATTGGACTTGGGCCTTTTCCAACCTCGACGATTCCATGATTTTATTCCTCACCTGTTTTATCCTTCCTCAGATCCAGTTGCTCTCCATGGATCTGCTCTTCCTTAGCAGGGAATGCTGGGAACAAGGAGTCCTTCCCGAATTTGGGAATTCCGGCAGATTTGGAGCATCCTTGGATATCAGATTTTTGCAGGAATAACTGGGAGATTTTTCCCTTCTGGATTAATTTTGGATTAAGAGATTGGGCAGTACCAAGGAATGGTTGAACCTGTCCTGAAGGAATTTCTGGAATTCTATGGGAATTCTGCTGGGAGATGTGCCTCGATGGTGTCAAATCCTCTTTGTTTGGATTGGAATTTTCAGGAATGCAGCCTCTTTGGCTGAACTCCATAGGGAAAATGCAGCTTTTTGTGAAAAATGGAAAAAATTCCAAGCAGGGAGCTGGGAAATGCAGGTGGAGAAATGATGGAAAGGGAGCCTTCCATGGGATGTCCCCTCCCAAATCCTTGGGATGGTGATTCCACGTTTATGGCTCCAAATCCACCTTTTCCCTGCTTTTCCAACTGCCTGGATCATCTTCCCTCCAACCATCCCTGAGTGCCATCGGAATCCGAGTCCTCCGTGCTCCCATTCCCATGTTCCTCACCATGGATCAAACTCCACTGAGCTTGTAAAAGACTTCCAAGGGCATCCAATCCGACTGGGATCCATTCCCACCGAGCGCCACATCCAGGAATTTTCATGGAGGTTTGGAGTTTTTGTTGGAAATCCAGGAATGAGCAATAGCAGATATTCCAGGAGCATCCTTGGATTAATTTCTCCCTTGTCCTGGCATCATTTTTTTGCTTGGAACAGGCTGGTGCTGGAAATTAGGGAAGAAATCGATGTTTTTTGTGGATCTAGGAATGAGGGAAGAATCCAAACTTCCCGCTGAGAAGAATTGGAAAATCCAGCCTGGATTGGATATTCCTGAACCGTGTCTGACCCTTCCCAGCATGGAAAGGAAAAGGAATTAGAAGGAAAAACAAAGCTCGGCTCCAAGCAGGACAATCTGATTCCTTTTCCTTCGTTTTTATGGAGCAGAACTAAAAATAGGATTTTTCTCCGTGTAAAACATTTATGGAGAACTTGGGAATTCTCATCCTGGCTCGGATGGAAAAATCAGGGAGTTGGGATTTTTTGAATTTTCTATTTTTTTCCCAACAAATCTATCAAGGAAATCAAAACCATATCCTGAGGTTTATATTCCCTGGAAAAGCATCCAGGCTGGCTAATTCCAGGTTAACACCTGGAATTTCATGTCCAAAGTCATTTCCAGCCTCCTGTTTATCCCATTTTTCCAGTGCCAGATATTTTTGGGAGCAATTCTGGTTCTTTGCTTTACAGAGAAACAGGGAAGTCAAGTGAGGGCAGAGAAATTCCTGGAATTTGGATAAGGCGGGAGGTTGAAAAGGCCACTGAGGCACCACGGATTCCGGAGCTGTCCAACCTCTGTGTGGCAATATCTGACTCAAACCTTGGGAAGGTCTCCGTGGTTCCGTAGCTTTTCCAAACAGCCGCCCACAGAGAGATCTGGAGCGGTGATCCAGCAGGGAATTCCGGCTTCCTGCCATCCTCATCCCACTCTGGTGCCAACAGGACTGGGAACAGGGATGGGCTCCAGGGATCTCCAGAGGAACGTGTCCTGCTTGTGGAATTCCCTCTGGAATCATCTCCTGATGGAAGTTGGCAGAACTCTGATCCCTGCCCGGCAAGTTGAGATGTTGACTTATGGTGGAGGAGTTACTGGGAAAATTTGGGAGTATTTCTGCTGGAATACAGCCCAGACTGGTTCAAATCTGTGGCTGCCTCATCCCCGGCAGTGCCCAAGGCCAGGTTGGACACTGGGGCTTGGAGCAACGGGGATAGTGGGAGGTGTCCCTAAACATGGATGGGGTGGGAATGGGATGGGATTTCAGGTCACTTCCCACCCAAACCATTCCAGGATTCTGGAGCCCCTCTGCTCTGGATCAGGCTGGGAGAGCTGGGAATGTTCCCCTGGAGAAGGGAAGGAGCCAGGGAGAGCTGGGAGCCCCTTGCAGGGCCTAAAGGGGCTCCAGGAGAGCTGCAGAGGGACTGGGGCCAAGGCCTGGAGGGCCAGGAGGCAGGGAATGGCTTCCCAGTGGGAAAGGGGAGCTTGGGCTGGGATGCTGGGAAGGAATTGCTGGCTGGGAGGGTGGGGAGGGGCTGGGCTGGAATTGCCAGAGCAGCTGGGGCTGCCCCTGGATCCCTGGGAATGTCCAAGGCCAGGCTGGACACTGGGGCTTGGATCCACCTGGGATAGTGGGATTTGTCCCTGCCCATGGATGGGGCTGGAATTAGGTGGGATTCCAGGTCCCTTCCATCCCAAACCATTCCATGATTCCATGACCTGTTTCCCTCAGCCCTGCAGTCAGTTTGGGATCATTCTTGGGTGGAATGTTCACCTGGATGAAGGGAAAAATCCAAGGAAACCTCCGAGCCCCTTGCAGGGCCTAAATGGGCTCCAGGAGAGCTGGAGAGGGGCTGGGGACAAGGAAGATCCAAAGATCCAGGATGGACCATTCCTCATATAAATCCTGGAGCACCATTCCCTGCTCCAAAGGCTCCTGAAAACCCTAAACCATGGCTGCTTCTGGGAATTTTCACTTGGTTCACAGCCGAAGCTGAATTTATGGGAAAACTCCAGCCCTCAAAGCTCTTCCAGAACTTGGATAATGCTCCAAGGAAGTGTTGGGGAAAAGTGGGATCTCAGGAATTGGGACAATTTCCAAGCAAGGCTGGAACCTTGGATACAATGGGAAGCTCAAGGAGCGGTGTGCGGATCCCTTGGAATATTCCAGCATCCATCTCCTGCAACCGACCCCGATCTCAAAAATTGGAGCTGCCCCTCTGGAGAAGCTCCAGATCCTCATGAGTCTCCCCTCCAGGTGAGCATTCCAAGGAATCTCAGTCACTCATCCTCTGCTTTCCCCTCTTGACCCTACAATTCCCTTGGTTTTTCCCAAAAAACTTGGGAAAAAAATCATGGGTCATGAGAATTGTGCTCCAAAGTCAGGCAGAGACATTTGAACACCTCTCCCTGATCAGGTCAGAGAATTCCAAGCGGGGAGATGCTAAATCCAAGGAAAACTCTGGGTTTTTCCTTGGAGCCAATCCTTTCCAGTAGGATATTGTGGAATCCCAGTGGGATTTTCAAAGGAAAATCCGGGAGCACAAAGGCCGGAGCAGCAGCAGAGAAGCCCCAGGGGCTCCGTCCATCCTCCTCCGCTGTCTCCACACATTCCCGGTTTTCCAAGGGCTCTGATTCCCTGCCAGCTGCTGGAAATTTCACCTGGAGCATGAGGATCAAGGCCAGGCCTCATTAGGATTTGATATTCCCGCTGATTGCTTTTCCAGGCCCCTGGATCCGGCTCCAAGGGTTCAAAGATCAAATAAATTCTCTGGCAGATTTATCAGCTCCCAAAATTCCTTCATTTTCCCCCATTCCCCTCATTCCCACTGGGATTCAAAGGGACACCAGAAAAAAAACCCAAACCAGCACCGCATCCCCGATTTTGTCACATCCCTGGTTGTTTTTTTGGGATGCTGCTCCAGGTCCCTTCTGTGCAGCAGAAAGCGGGAGCAGCCTGAAAAAAGCTGGGAATAAAGCTGGTAGACAGAACAGCAGGGAAAAAACTGGGATAAAAAAGGCATTTACACCCTCCCCCCCATCCCAGTGTTTTTCCCGGAGTTTTCCTCCGGTTTTACACCTCAGAGTTGGAGTTGCCAGATGCCTGCAGGCAGCTCGGATTCCGGGGAATCATTAACTCCAGGAACAGCTTTTCCCACAGTTACAGCTTCCAGTCCCGTGCTGGCACGCAGCTGGGTGGGGAAAAATTTGGGAATACATCCCTAAATCCATCCCCAAAAGCTGTGTGGGTGTGAGGTTTGGGATGTTCCCGAAATCCATCTGGCCTGGAGATAAAGGAGAAGAGCAAGGAATTTTCTTTGTTCCCAAATTTCAGGGATGAAACGGAATCAAGGACGGACAAAAAAAAACCCTCTTGGGATTTCTTGGAAGAGATTTCAAGGGAAACATTTCAAGATTCCGCAGAATTCCCCAGGGTGGGATGGTTCAAAGGGCCTGGAAGGGCAGCCTGGGAATTTGGGAGAATGTGGCACTGTCAGAATTCTCGGAAAAAGAAAATGAGGGAAATCAGAGGGATTTGAGGAGCAGCAATGAGAGGATCCAGGAGAGGCAAAGATTGGAAAAGGTGGATTTGACTTTGGGAACCGGAAGGGCAAGGAAAGGGATACGTGGAAAAGTCTGGGAGCCTAAAAACTCTTGGAATTCCTTTAATTCCTTCTCTAATCTCTGGGAAATCCAGGTGGTTACCGGGGAATGGGTGGGAGTTGGGATGGGATCAGTTCTGTGCTGAGGCAAAAGGTCCTGTCAGGGATACAAACGTTGCCATGAGGGAAACGGGACATGGAATCATGGAATTGGAATTGTGGAATGCTTTGGGATATTGCAGCGGGATATCGTGAAATCCCACGGCAGGAGGGCTGGAATTAGATAATCCTTAGGGATCAAGCATTCCATGAGGATTTCAGCATGGAATATCCCAAATCTCGATCCTGCTGGGAATCCCTTGATAGTCAGCTCATTCCCAGATTTCCTTTGTGTTTTGGGGGATTTTTCCCCTTCAAGAGGGAAAGGATTCCAGGGGGACACATTCCCCACTGAATTTCTGGAATTTTGGGAGGGCAGCCCGTAGAAATGGGAATTCCCAAAGCTCCATTGCTGCTTCCTCCATGCTGAAAGTAATTCCCTGTTTTCCTCTCCATCCCGAAGTTATCTGGACAGTGCCTAATGAAGATATCTTGGGAAAACTTGGAATTTCAGGATCCTCTTGCTCTTTAAAAAACACCTGGAGAATCCCAGACCCAAAGCCTCAAACCAGGACCACGGATCCCTCCTCAGTTCCAACTCCGGCCTCATCCGAGCGATCCAGAGCCCAATTCCACATCCATTGGCCCGGATCCATGTACTCAGCAGCTCCGCAGCTTCCTGGAAAATCATCAGGATCATCCCACATGGAGACGGTGCCAATTTTGGCCTCAACTCTGTGAGAAGGAGAAGTCCAGGCTGATCCAGAGCCCACCTGGACCAAGCTCCGGAGCGGGAATGCCGAGCCCGGTTAATTCCAGTGGGAAAGAGGGAAATGATTCCCGTGTTTAGATCCAGGAGTTCGCTGGGAATGAACTTTAGAAAATTCCCAATTTACATCCAGCTGGGTTTGGAGGCTGCTTTTTTTTTTTCCCTGGAAATGATTTTTCCGTGTGCCAGCTGATCCGGAGTTAGGGGAATGAATTTCCATGGGAATGAAGCCGCTCTCCTTGCACACTTCCATGGATTTTTAATATGGAAAGGGCTGGAATTTTCTCGGCCCAGGTCAAGGGAGCTGTGAGGTTTTAACGCTCTGGAAAATTGGGAATTGCTTCTCCATCTGCCAGACTTCCAGCTAAAAGCAGGGAATGAGGATTGGGATGTTTAACAACAAACAGGAGGCATAAAATACTCCCGGAGATGGAACTCTGGGACCGTATCCATGAAAAAAAGGGATTAGGGCATTTTCCATTGGGTTATTTTAGTGTTATCCCTCTGCTTTCACAGGGATTTGGATCAAAATCCTGATTTTTTTGTTGGGGGCAATGGGATTTAAACCCGGCTCAGGCCAGATCCAGGATTTCCCCAAATCCCGTCCTCACACTGGGATTATCCAAGGAAATCCCTGAGTAAGGACACAGAGGGGTTATAAGGCTGTAAATTCCGAGGGGAAGAGATTGTCCGTCATGGAAAAATATCCGGGTGCCAATCCCTGGGACATTCCACTGAGCACGACTTTGATTCCCAGTTTTTTTTAGTCACCTGTTTTAAACCTGAAGGGGGAAAAAGAAACTTTTTATTCCCTCAAAATCTGTGGGATGAGGGATTCTCCTTCCCCAGCTGTTCCCATCCCAAGGAAAACGTCTCTAATCTGGCTTGGAAGTCTCATTTTCTCTTTTTATTTTCGAGAATCCAGGGAAAATTTGGCTTCTGGAGCAAGACTCTTCTCATAAAGAAGCCTCTCAGCCTAAATCCTTTGGAATTCCTTTTCCTTCATGAAATCCCAAGGAAAAAAGGCCTAATTGGCCCCAAAATTATCAGGGAGGTGGGACAGAGACACTGGAATCGCATTAATCCAAGGAAAATTCTGTCCGGAAAGGTGGAGTTTCTCTCCCAGTGCCAATTTCCATCCGGAAAAATCCCACCCAACGCTCCCACAAAAAGCTTGGAGAATGCTAGGCAGGAAAGGGGGTGGAAAAATGGGTGGAAAAATGACATCATGGGGCAGCTTCTCCCCCATTCCCGTTTTATTTTGGGATATTTAATGGTGAAAAAAGCAGGGAAAAGCTGGGATTGGGCAGCAAGGAGAGGAGAGCAGGGAATTCCATCCCAGAAATCAGCTGCTCTATTCCCACCATACCCAAGGCTCTGGGATGACCCATCACAGTTTTCCAGGATAAGGGGCTTGGATCATCTCATTGATGGTTTTTTCCCATGAAATTCTGTCTCTGAGGATCCTTTCCAACCTGGAATGTTCCAGAAGGTTTCCCATCCCTAAATTGATCCATCCTGGAGAAATCCCAATTCCCAGAGCCATCAGCACCTGGAACATCCCACGGGCTCTCCAAGGCCTCAATTCCATGTGGAAAAACCTTCGGCTTGTGGAAAAATCTTTGGAAAAATGGAATCTCCATTAAAATCCCGGCTGAATTCATCCCAAAATGTCCAAAAATTCATCTGATTAAATCCCACCCTTGGGATACTCCAGGAGCAACATCTCCTTTTCCAAGGTTTCCCTATTCCTCCTCATTTTTGGACATCCAAACTACGGAATTTCTGCCTGCCAAAATTCCCCCGGTCTGTTCCTGCTGTTTTTGCAGGGATACAGGATAGAGCGGGATAGTGATGGACACTTCCCACCACCATCCCAACTCCCCAAACCTCCCAACATCCCAGAAACTGGGAAAAAAAATCCCCCAAAAAATGATGTTTTCTGCATCAGCCGCTTGAAAGAGCCCAGAGCACCTCCAAGTATTTTTATGGAGGGAGTTTTCCTCTTGTTCCCGATTGTAAATCCTTGATGTTTTCCAGGTGTTGGCTCCTCATCCCAGGATGGAAGGTGTCGGAGCAGCTGCTCCGGGCAGGTGGTGGCCACTGGGAAGCTCTGCAGCTGCTGGAATGGGAGGAACTGGAAGCAATTCTCGGTCCTAATGGAGATGGTTCCTCATTAACGGGAAGTTCCGTGGGCCTGGAGCAGATTTGCTTCCAGAGGCAATTCCTGCAAAATGTTTTGGAGGTTTAAAGGAAGACAGGAGGTTTGTGGGAGTTGGGAAGGGATGGGAAGCAGAACTGGAGGGAGTTTTTGGGGCGGGTTTTTGGCACATGACTGAAATCCAGGGCAGGTGAAACACTGGGAAGTTTTTTCCAGGCAGATGGAAAGTCACGGAAGACACGACTCAAGGAATGAGGACGGGATGGGGAATGAGGAAGGGAGAAGGTTGGACCCACCTGGAGTTTTAGGAGTTTAGAGGAGGGGAAATGTCCCCTCTGGTCAGGAGAATCCAGACACTAAATTCCCTAAATCCCACAGTGGCACGAGATGATCCCAGCCCACACCAAGAATTGATTCCAAATCTTCTGCACTTCCCGATCCTGAGATTTAGAACCCAGCAGAGTCCTGGAATGGTTTAGAAGGGACCTCGAAGCCCATCCAGTCCCACCCCATTCCATGGGCAGGGACAAATTCCACGATTCCAGATGGATCCAGCCTGGCCTTGGGCATTCCCAGGGATCCAGGGGCAGCCCCAGCTGCTCTGGCAATTCCAGCCCAGCCCCTCCCCACCCTCCCAGCCAGCAATTCCTTCCCAACATCCCAGCCCAAGCTCCCCTTTCCCACTGGGAAGCCATTCCCTGCCTCCTGTGCCTCCATGCCTTGGCCCCAGTCCCTCTGCAGCTCTCCTGGAGCCCCTTTAGGCCCTGCAAGGGGCTCCCAGCTCTCCCTGGCTCCTTCCCTTCTCCAGGGGAACATTCCCAGCTCTCCCAGGCTGCCTCCAGAGCAGAGGGGCTCCAGCCCTGGAGCAGCTCCGGGGCCTCCTCTGGGCTCTCTCCAGCAGCTCCACGTCCTTCTGCTGTTGGCCCCAGGGCTGGGGCAGCTCTGCAGGTGGGCTCTCACCTGAGGGGGCCCAGGGACAGAATTCCCACCTTTCCTGCTGCCCACGCTGGGATCAGCCCAGGGCTGGGGGGTCTGGGCTGGGCCATTCCAGCCTCATCCACAACATCCCAAATCCTTCTCCCAGGGCTGCTTCCCATCCCGTGTCATGGTGGAAAGACCTCCCTGAACTGCTGGTGATGCTCGTTTTCCATCGGGGTGAGATTCCACGCAGGGAAAAGAGCTCTTCTGGAAAAAACTGGCTTCCAGGCATCCTTGTGATTCCGTAGAAAATGGTGTGTCCACATCAAGCCTTCTCCAGTATTAGAATTATCCCTAATTGATAGGATGTATTTCCATAGGTTTTCCATGGCTTGTGGTCCAGGAATCTTTTAAATATTAGGATTTATCCTCTGTTCCCCCGTGCTCTTCCCAAGGAGCCAAGGAATATCAGGAGAGGGAAAAGCCTTTTTTTGGGAATTGCTGCCTAGGGCATCATTGAGGGAATAGTAAATTATAATAATTCCATATTTAAATGTTTCCAAGGTTCCTAAAGTCAGAGGTTCAGAAGGAGAACAATCCCAGGGAGAGTTAAATCCATCCCAGAAAAAAAATTCCTGGCTTGGGAGGACTCAGTGGGATTATTTCAAGTGGAAAGGAGAGGTAGGAGGAAAAAGGAAAATCCAAAAGTGAAATCCTGTGGGAATTCCAAGATTAAAGAAGTTACCCTCCAGCAGTGGGAAGCCATTCCCACTTTTCCTGTCACTCCAGAACCTTATCCAAGGTCACTCTCCCACTCTCCAGTATCTGTTCCACATTAATCCCACCCACCACCACATCCCTGCATTCCAGGGGATGGGATCTTCCCGCAGAGCCATGGAAGCTGCAACTTCCACAAGGAAAAAGTGGGAATTCCCACTTTTGGATTTGCTGTCCCACATCGGCTGCTTGGAATGACCTTGGAATGCACAACCCGGCTCCTTCCCTCCATTCATCCAAGCTCCGTGAAGGAATCCAGGTTTTTTTGGGAAAAGCCAGAGGTTCCATCTGGATCTTGGCGTCCTGGGAAGGATTTGGCACCTTTGGGAAAGGTTTGGCACCTCGGCAGCCTGAACCGGTGGGAATTCCTTGGAAAATTTGACTTCCCGGGTTTATTCCTGCTCAACTTGTGCCTCTAAAGACGTGGAGAAATTGGAGAGAGTTGGGAGAAGAAATGATAACGGAAGAGCTTTCTTTGGGAAGAAATATTTCCATGGATCATGTGCTGGAGCCTGGGATTCCTGGGATTTTGGTTGGATGGGAGATCCCAGTAAAGCTTGGGCATAATGGTTTAAAAACAGGGAATGTGCTGACGCTGTGGAGGGGAATGTCATTCCAAGCATGGAATAACGAGGTTGGAACGATGAGGAATTTAGGTCATCCATGAAATCCATTTGGCTTGGAATGGTTTCCGGTGGGGCAGGAATCCATGGAGAGATGGATGGGATGATCCAATTTGGATGCATTTGATCCCTAATTTTTATTTGTTTATTTTCCAAACCAGGGAGCCACTGCAGGGAATTGGCAGGAATTTTGTCCCCAGGCTTCTCAAACCACTGGGAATTCTCTTTATTTTTGCCTTTTTTCCCCCTTTTCCAGGTGATCTCTTGGACACAAAGCATTCCAGTTTTTGGGAAATCGGGAAATTAAACTTGGATTTCATCACCACCCACTAGAGGGGGGATAAAAATCCCACAACAACTCATCCCAATTCCTGCCACATTCCAGAGGGAAACGTCTCTTTCCTCGTGGTGGGCAAATAATCAGAACGGGAGTGGGAAAATTCATTCCTGAACAACCAGGGATGCCAGGGACAGAGATTTTTGGGATGGAAGGATTTGATCCTGTAAGTGGTGACACCCCCTGCATTTGCATCCCTTTTTTTTGGGGAATGCCTTTGTGGAATTCAACAGGTGCATCAGATTTGGAACAGATTTTTCCCATTATCTGCTGGGGGAGCTTCAAGTTATCCCGGAGATCTGTCAGAGCTGGCTGAGTTTTCCAGGGAGTTTCTGGATGGAATTAGCTGCAGACTGGGGTCAGTGCCAGTGGCCTCTCCATGAACTTGGAATCCCGGCCTTGGAGCAACGACTGGGAAAATCCATGACGAGCTCTCCCATTTTTCTTGCTGCTGCTTGGGAGATCCATTTTCCTCTCCTTTTCCCTTTTTTTTGTGTTTTCTCCATGGTCAAGGAAAAAATGAAGCTCGGGAATTTGGCAGGAAAGAGTCTTTGGAAAGAGATGGAGCTGGGATTCCTCTTTGGAGGCTTTTTTTTTATCCCATAGGGAGCTGAAGAAGACTCAAAACAAATCCTGCTGAGTGATATTGGGAATCAGAGGGAATTTCCTCATGGAAAAGGTGATTAGATGTTGGAATGGGCTGCCCAGGGAGCTTTGGAGTCCTCATCCCTGGAGGTGTCCAAGGAATTCTTGGATGTGGCACTCAGTGCCAAGGTGGGGATCAGGCACAGCTTGGACTCGCTGATCCTGGAGGGCTTTTCCAACCAAAATCTTTCTGGAATTCTGGGATATTGTTCCCTGGGAGGGTGGGGAGGGGCTGGGATGGAATTGCCAGAGCAGCTGTGGCTACCCCGGATCCCTGGAAGTGTCCAAGGCCAGGCTGGACACTGGGGCTTGAATCCACCTGGAATAGTGGGAGGTGTCCCTGCCTGTGGATGGATTGGGAATGGGATCGGATTTAAGGTCCTTTCCCACCCCAACCATTCCATGATCCACAGGCTGAGTTTGTTCAGCACCCAGTGATTTGTCCAAGATCAAATTGGGAATAATCCGTCTGATCGAGATGGGAAAACGATGGAATTGCTCGGAATTCTGGCTCCTGTAGGACAACCTGGATTTGGGCTTGGTCAGGTGAATTTTGGCCCAGGGCAGCTCTTGGTGCATCCCTGTATCCCAAAATTCCAGGTGGGAATTCTTTGGGACCTCTCCGTGAGGTCAGGGTGGCTCCAGGGTGTTTTCCATCTTTTCCTTGGGATGAAACACCAGCGCCTGAGCTGAACCCTTTGTTCTGAGGCACCTCCACATTCCACGAGGATCCATCACAGGATCCGGATTTAAGGGACAAGCCCAACACGGGACACCTGGAAAAGAGATGGAAACTTGTTAATCCCGTTTTATCCATGGAAAAAACGTGTTTAAAATAATCCTGGTCTGTTTTAATGAAAAGGAATCGTCTGGGAATGGCAACGGCAGGAGCAGCTCAGGAAACCAGGGATGAAGAGATTCCCAGATGGGGCTTTGATCCTTGAGGTTTCTCCAACCCCAAATGCAGGAAAGGTCTCCATCATCATCCCATGACTTCATCATCTCTTCCCTCCTTTGCCAGATTCCAAGAGAAGCTGTGGATGTCTTCCAGCCCTTCGGGATGATGGAAGAGCTGGCACATCCATGATGGATCCATCAAATGACCTCATCCTGGGAATGTTCACTGTGGTTCAGGAAAGTTCAATTCCCTTTTCCCACTCCCTTCCTCCCTCCCCCATCCCAATTTGTGGCTTCTTTGGTGTTTCCCGGCTCCAGCTGGGATCAAAAGCAGGAAGAGGGTGTTGGAAGGATGGATATTTCAGCAGGACAAGGAAAAATGGGGCTCTTTTGGGAAATCTCAGTCAATCCTTTCCCCACAAAATCAAAACCAGGGATGTCTTGGAGCAAGGGATGCATCCCCAGAGCTGTTGTTTGGGAAAAGTCCAGGAATTCGACATTTTGTTCATTGATGAGCTGAAGGTTGGATTAATCTGTTCCAGACTGACTTAAAAAGGCCGGGATTAGATCCAGCTCCCTCTGTTCCGGAGGTATCAGGAGATCTGGGGGGTCCTGACGGATTCCAAACATAAACCTTAAAGGAAAAGTGAAGATTTCCAAGCAGGAATTGACCAGGTCCCTTTAATGGCACCTTAATTTTCCCCCAAAAATCTGTGGCTGCCTCATCCCTGGCAGTGTCCAAGGCCAGGCTGGACATTGGGATGTGGAGTAACTGGAACAGTGGAAGGTGTCCCTGCCTATGGATGGGGTGGGAATGGGATGGGATGGGATTTCAGGTCACTTCCATCCCAAAGCATTCCAAGGGATTCTGGAGCCCCTGTGCTCTGGATCAGGCTGGGAGAGCTGGGAATGTTCCCCTGGAGAAGGGAAGGAGCCAGGGAGAGCTGGGAGCCCCTTGCAGGGCCTAAAGGGGCTCCAGGAGAGCTGCAGAGGGACTGGGGCCAAGGCATGGAGGGCCAGGAGGCAGGGAATGGCTTCCCAGTGGGAAAGGGGAGCTTGGGCTGGGATGTTGGGAAGGAATTGCTGGCTGGGAGGGTGGGGAGGGGCTGGGCTGGAATTGCCAGAGCAGCTGGGGCTGCCCCTGGATCCCTGGGAATGCCCAAGGCCAGGCTGGACACTGGGGTTTGGATCCACCTGGGATGGTGGGAGGTGTCCCCGGATGGAACTGGATGGTTTCTGATGGCCCCTTCCAACCCAAGCCATTCCATGATGCCCATGGAGGTTTTTCCATGGACAATCCAACAGCTGGGATAATTTTTTCTCCTAGGGTAGATCCTCTGCTCCTCCACATCCTCCCCATGATCCTTGTCAGGAACTAAGTAAGCCTCGCTTCCCACCAACCCTTTTGGAGCCACAGCTCTGCCAGGAATTCCATACCAGTATTTGCAGGGATAGAGTCTCCATAGGTGTTTTATATAGGAAAAAATCATTGGAAAAATTCCCACATTTTACTGAGGAGACAATCTCCAAGCAGAATAAAAAACTCCAAACACAAGAAATTGGGAATTTATTTCTCCATGTTCTGTCTGGAGTCGAATTTACCAAGGAGACACCTCCAGGAGGATTAATCCCTGGATTTGCCGAAGGCCCCGTGCATCATGGAAAAGGCTCCATGGAGAGATTTACTGGGAGCGAATCCATTTCTTTCCCGGGATGCCAAATTCGCACCTTCCTTGGAGCCGCCACTGAAATGGCTTCGCTCCTTTTAAAAGCCGGGAGCTGGGAGTGTTTGGAGAGTGAGAAACAGGGAATTCAGGCCCGGAATTCAGCTCCTGGCAGCCGAGGGATCACCGGCAACCACTGAACATTTCTAGGAAAAAAAAAATCCGTCATGTTCAGCTCTGTTTCAGCTAAAAGGGTTTTGATCCAAACAAAGAGCCCAATCCCAAAGAAAACAGAATTAATGGATGTTCCCAGACAGAGGTGGCACCTCTGCGTCCCCTAAGGGACTTTGGGATGTTCATCCCTTTGTTCTTGTTGAGGGCATGGAATCAGGGAATGGTTTGGGATGGAAGAGATCTTAAAACTGACCCCATCCCACCCCATCCCATGGGCAGGGACACCTCCCACTGTCCCAGGTGGATCCAAGCCCCCATGTCCAGCCTGGCCTTGGGCACTGCCAGGGATCCAGGGGCAGCCCCAGCTGCTCTGGCAATTCCAGCCCAGCCCCTCCCCACCCTCCCAGCCAGCAATTCCTTCCCAACATCCCAGCCCAAGCTCCCCTTTCCCACTGGGAAGCCATTCCCTGCCTCCTGGCCCTCCATGCCTTGGCCCCAGTCCCTCTGCAGCTCTCCTGGAGCCCCTTTAGGCCCTGCAAGGGGCTCCCAGCTCTCCCTGGCTCCTTCCCTTCTCCAGGGCAACATTCCCAGCTCTCCCAGCCTGATCCAGAGCCGAGGGGCTCCAGCCCTGGGAGCATCTCTGGGGCCTGCTCCATGTCTTTCCTCTCTCTGATCCATCACAGAACATCACAGGAATTCCAGGAGTGTGAAAATCCTTGGAGAGCTGCAGCCTGCCTGAGGAACCAGATTTGGGATGGGCCTACAACACCCAAAGAGCTCCGGAGCCGCCACTGGGAGCCCAAAATTCCAAAGGTGAGCTGAGGAAAAGCTCAGCTGCTGACTGCAAACCAACATTTCCTGAATATCTGGAAAGTGGAAAATGCCTCGACTTGGAGAAGCACTTTAGACAAGGCATGGAGGGCCAGGAGGCAGGGAATGGCTTCCCAGTGGGAAAGGGGAGCTTGGGCTGGGATGTTGGGAAGGAATTGCTGGCTGGGAGGGTGGGAAGGGGCTGGGCTGGAATTGCCAGAGCAGCTGGGGCTGCCCCTGGATCCCTGGGAATGCCCAAGGCCAGGCTGGACACTGGGGCTGGGATAGTGGGACGTGATTTCCATCCCAAATCACTCTGGAATTCCATGACTTGGAGCTCTGGAATGTTCAGGATTGTTCAGATCCATTAAAAACCAGGAGGTGCCTGACCAGGTACATCACATGAACACTCCATGGACAACGATTCTCCGAGAAACATGGAAAAGTGGCAAAACCACTCTATCCTATGGGAAACCGCTTGGAAGAGAGGTGCAGGAACAGGTTAACACCTTTTCCTTGGGAAAAAAAACTAAAGGAGAACAACCGGGAGCCGTGTGGAGCCTCTGGGGCCGGGACAATGCCTTGTTCTGTCTCTGCCGTTGCTCCCGCTCATTCTTCCAGCAGCACATGGAATTCTGCCACCCATTGAGTCACCGACGCCACCTCCCCGCTCCCTTCCCAACGTGCCCCTCTCCGTAATTATCCAATAAATCCACAAGCACTTTCCTGTCATCCCGGGGCCGCGCTGGGAACGGCTCAATTCCGTGTCTGAGTGCGCCTGTGGGTCCTGCCAAATTCCAGGGCAGCCAAAACCACAGGAAGGCTGGAGTGACAGGGAATAGGCCCAGAGCACGAGCAAATCCATGGATTTTATTGGAGGTGATGTTAACTGCTATCTGCACAGTGGCTTTTCAGCCCTGGAAAAAGGGGGAATTTTCAGTGCAAAAGCCAGGGAAGTTCATCCCTGCTTGTCCATAGGTGTCCAGGTTGGATTGGGATCTGTCCCTTGAACAGGGAAGGCTCTGCTGGTGCTTCTCACCCTCCCTGATTTGCTGCTGGATGATGAATGTTTGGGAGAATTCCCAGATTCAGGAATCTTGCTCTGCCAAGAGCACATTCAGGGCCTGGAGAGTGTTGGAGGTTCCTGTCTGGTGACAGCTTTGATTGACAGCTCTTCATCCCACTGATCCCACCGGCTACCTCATCCCTGGAAGTTTCCTAGGCCAGGTTGGACACTGGGGCTTGGATCCACCTGGGACAGTGGGAGGTGTCCCTGAACATGGATGGGATGGGAATGGGATTTAAGGTCCTTTCCCACCCAAACCATTCCAGGATTGTGGAGCCCCTCTACTCTGGAGGCAGGCTGGGAGAGCTGGGAATGTTCCCCTGGAGAAGGGAAGGAGCCAGGCAGAGCTGGGAGCCCCTTGCAGGGCCTAAAGGGGCTCCAGGAGAGCTGCAGAGGGACTGGGGCCAAGGCCTGGAGGGCCAGGAGGCAGGGAATGGCTTCCCAGTGGGAAAGGGGAGCTTGGGGTGGGATGTTGGGAAGGAATTGCTGGCTGGGAGGGTGGGGAGGGGCTGGGCTGGAATTGCCAGAGCAGCTGGGGCTGCCCCTGGATCCCTGGGAATGTCCAAGGCCAGGCTGGACACTGGGGCTTGGATCCACCTGGGATAGCGGGAGGTGTCTCTGCCCACGGATGGGGTGGGACTGGATGGAATTTAAGGTTCCTTCCCACCCAAACCATTCCATGATTCCAGGATACATCCTGATTTCTGGACATCACCGAGCAGCCCCATGGATGCAGCGTCTCCAGGAGACACTTCCAGGGGGCCAGACCTTTCTTATCCTCCGTGATGGAATGGAGGCTAAAAAACCCTGGAAGTGCTGGATGAAGGCGTGATCAAGACCCAAACCCCTCCTTCCAAACCTTTTGTGCCCTAAGATCCTGGACACGCCTCCAAAAGGAGCACAGGGCCTTCCCATTCCCTGTCCTTTTCCAACTCTTTTTCATCCCAAAGCGTTTATAGCAGCGACATTTCTTTTTATAGCCTCTTCCATCACCGGATGCGGGAGATGTTGACACATCCAATTATCCCGTGGTTTGGGTGGCCCAGGGACGTGGAGATGGGAGTGGGAACGTTGGAGCAGGGAAAGAAACCACCTCCATCAAAGCCTTCCCGGGATCCTGCCGGCGGCACGTCCCAGCTGCTCCGTGGGGAACGGGGAGGGCGGGAACTGGGAATGTTCCGAGGTGGCCCCGTGCTTCATCCCACGTCTCCTCCTGACCTTTCCCTGGGGTGCTCCAAGATTTTTGGTTGTTTCTCTCCTCTTCCTCGGCTGTTTTCTGTGACTCTGCGCTTCCCTGTTCTGGCTGGAAACTCTGGAATTCATGCCAAGGAAGGCTCTTTTCATGGCATCCTGCGACTGCCTGGCGCAGCCCTGTGAGATTCCCGCTTTTATCCAAGGGTTTGTGCTGCTTTCAGGCCAGAATTGGGAATAACTCAAGGAATGAAATATATTCCCTTTCCCCTCTTGTCCTGGGGATTCCCTGCAGCTCTCACCGCTCCGTTTGGAGCATTCCCAGTAGAATCCCTTTTCCTGGTGCTTCCCGGCTGCTGGATATGTCCTTGGTTGGGGTTTGTGGAGTCAGTGGTGGGCATGGAGTCAGGGAATGGTTTGGGTTGGAAAAATATTAAGGATCATCCTATGCCCACCCCATTCCATGGGCAGGGACACCTCCCTCTATCCCAGGTGGATCCAAGCCCCAGTGTCCAGCCTGGCCTTGGACATTCCCAGGGATCCAGGAGAGCCCCAGCTGCTCTGGCAATTCCAGCCCAGCCCCTCCCCACCCTCCCAGCCAGCAATTCCTTCCCACCATCCCAGCCCAAGCTCCCCTTTCCCACTGGGAAGCCATTCCCTGCCTCCTGGCCCTCCATGCCTTGGCCCCAGTCCCTCTGCAGCTCTCCTGGAGCCCCTTTAGGCCCTGCAAGGGGCTCCCAGCTCTCCCTGGCTCCTTCCCTTCTCCAGGGGAACATTCCCAGCTCTCCCAGAGCACAGGAGCTCCAGAATGCTGGAATGGTTTGGGATGGAAGGGACCTTAAATCCCATTCCCACCCCATCCATGTTCAGGGACACCATTCCTTACACCAGCTGGATCCAAACCCCATCCAACACGGCCTTGGACACTTCCAGGGATCTAGGGGCAGCCACAGCTTCTCATGGAATGGAGAAGGACAGAGGGAATTTGGGAGAGCCATGAGACAGTAAAAGTCCTCAGTGGGCTGAGGACTTTTGCCACTAATTTGGGTTTTCCCAGGATTTGGCCTTCCAGCACAGCGCCGGGGTGGGTTGGAGCCTCAGGAATTTCAGTCCCATCCTGTGTTTGATGGGACAACCTCATCCCGCTTCATTCCATGTCAAGTTCCTCCTCCTCAACCCTTTTTTTGGAGTTTCTTCCTTATCCATGAATCCGAAGAGCAGCTCCTGGCTTCCTTCCCACAACAGGGATGAGCCAGCCTCTGGAAGGACTCAAAACCAGGGATTATCCATCCCAATTTGGGATAGCGGGAAGTGTCCCTGCCCATGGCAAGGGGTTTTTAGGCAAGGATCTTTAAGGTCCCTTCCAACCCAAACCATTCCATGATTCCGTGAATGGAGATAATGTGGAAAAGTCTCCATCTGTCTCCTTGGGGAGACTGGATTTAGGTGGAGAAGGAAGCGAGGTTTTGGATTTTTGATTTCCATATCCCAGGAAAGAGGAATGGCCCCAAATCCATGGATAGATATCATTTAAAGGATAAAAAATCCTTGTTTTCAGACTTGGTGAGATCCATACACGGCTGCAGCCGCCCAGCAATTCCAAGCTGGAAAAATCAGGGAAAAAAGGAATTAAGATCCTTTGGAATTAATCAGAATTTGGAATTAATCCCATGGCTGAGATTTATCTGGAGTTGGTGGCTGTGCCCAAAAGAAATCTGCAGGTTCCGTGTGGAAGATCCCTTCACTGTAAGAGGAACCAAAGCACTTCCATGTCCATGGATGCTCCGGACGGTCCATGGATGGATGGATGCTCCAGAGGTCTTCCAGAAAAAGGGAGCTGGGAATAATTAGTGCTTCCAAGAGGGAAATGTAACAGGGTTGTTCCAAGGAAAAACGGGAGGGAAAAAGGAGCTGAAAGTGGAGCTGGCACTGGAGGCAGCGCTGATGTCCTGGACCTGTTGGGAAAAGGGCTTGGAAAAGAGAAAGGAAAATCCGAACTGGATTCAGAGACTGAAGGAATCCTGCTGGACAGGAATGAAGCCTTTCAGAGGGAAAAGGATCCAATTCCTGTAATGGGAAATTTTGGATTTATGGAGTGTAAGACAAGGAAAGAACTTTGACCTCCCACATGACCCTTCCCAGGGCTCCTGTGCCAGGAATCCCAGGAATCCCTGTGCTTTAGGAACACATCCCGTCTGGATTTAAAAGGCAAATCCACACCAGCCTTAGGTAAGGTATTCCTGGATTTAATTATCCCATTGGATGAGGGAAAACGGTGCTCTCTTCCAGGGTGAATTTGTCCGGCTTCTGTTTCCAGCCTCGGATCTGTGTCTGCTCCACTAAAGAGTGCAGGAAAATCGGGAATCTGGGAATGAGCAGAGCCGAGGCCAGGCTTTGTTCTTTGTTAGACTCACACAGCCCCCAAAAAATGTGGGAATGCAGCGCTGGGGCTTGGGAATGCTGAGCCAGATCCCTCCTGTGCCAGCCCCTCCTTCCGTGCTGATGGATGCTCCGGAGGGTCCAAGAGAAAAAGGGAGCAGGGAATACTTAGTGCTTCAAAGAGGGAATGGTAACAGGGTTTTTCCAATAAAAGGTGCCAGCGGTGAAGGTTCTCATGGATTCATGGAATGGTTTGGGTGGGAAGGGACCTTAAAGCTCATCCAGATCCAACCTGAGAAGGACAGGGACAACTTCCATCATCCCAGGGGGCTCCAAGCCCCATCCAACCTAGCCTTGGACACTTCCAGGGATCCAGGGGCAAGCCCCAGCTGCTCTGGCCGATTCATGGTGGACACGATGCTTCCCAGCTGGAATGAAGGAAGATGACCTGAAGTGTCCAAGGCCAGGTTGGACATTGGGGTTTGGATCCACCTGGGATAGTAGGAGATGTCCCTGCCCATGGATGGGGTGGGAATGGGTTGGGATTTAAGGTTCCCTCTAAGCCAAAGCATTCCAGGATTGTGGAGCCCCTCTGCTCTGGAGGCCAGACTGGGAGAGCTGGAATGTTCCCCTGGAGAAGGGAAGGAGCCAGGGAGAGCTGGGAGCCCCTTGCAGGGCCTAAAGGGGATCCAGGAGAGCTGCAGAGGGACTGGGGCCAAGGCATGGAGGGCCAGGAGGCAGGGAATGGCTTCCCAGTGGGAAAGGGGAGCTTGGGGTGGGATGTTGGGAAGGAATTTCTGGCTGGGAGGGTGGGGAGGGGCTGGGCTGGAATTGCCAGAGCAGCTGGGCTGCCCTGGATCCCTGGCAGTGCCAAGGCCAGGCTGGACACTGGGGTTTGGATCCACCTGGGACAGTGGGAGGTGTCCATGGATGAACCTGAATGAGCTTTAAGATCCCTCCCAATCCAAAACATTCCATGATTCCATGATCCTCCAGTGGTTTTGGCAGTAGGGAAAGAAAAACAATCCCCTGGAAACCAAAGGGAATCAGGATCATCAATCCGGACAAAATCCCATTTAATGGGATCCAGACCTCCCTGGTGCTCCTGGTGCTGTTCCTGGGCTGGGAAGAGCATGAACTGGAGAAAAGTCTCGTCCTTGGGATTCTCTATCCATGGATGCTGGGCAGGGAATGGCACTGGGGTTTCTCCGGAGGTGTGGGATTTGGGAACAGCTCTAACACCAGCTCCAGAGGAAAGGATGAGAGGAGACACATCCAGGAAAAACCTGGAAAGGAGGGGGCCAAGATGGCCCCAGATTGGATGGCAAATCCCAGAATTCTCTCTTCATTCCCTCTCCCTCCTCCTGCTCCGGGACTGACCCTGAGCAGAAGTTTCCCCTCCCAAAAAATCATGGATTTGCTGACAGGCCCAGCCCAGAGCGTGGATTGAACCCCCTCCCAGAGGATTTGTGGTGGCTCCGGGCAGAATTCCAAGCAAACACAAACCACATTCCCCAGTGCCGACGTAGTGGATCCATCCCCAAAGAGGAACCGGAGCGAACAAGGAGAGATTTTCACTTCCCAAACCCTGAGAAAGGTCGGGGAAAAAACAGAGAGGGAATTGTGGCTTCCTTCAAGTTGTTGGGGACACGGAGCTTCCGGTGAAAATGGATTTGTTGTGATATTTGGGATTATTTGGAGTTTTACCTCGGAATGACTTTATCCTGAGGTGGAGCTGGTGGTGGCCGGACCTTTTCCAAGGGGTGGCAGTGCTGGAGTTCCGTGGCCTGGCTGTGGTGGCCATTCCAAGTGCCTACGTGTGTCCCGGGAATGATTCTCTCGGGAGAGGCTGAGGGTGTGGAGTAACAGTTGAGTAAAGGTTGAGTAGCGGCACAACAACAATGTGGAATGGAGTAGGAAAAGTTTTTCCTTTAATAATCCCAGGATTGGTCAAATGTTGGTTCCCACAGGGATTTCCTGCACTCTCCCAGAGTTTTAAACACTTGGAGTTTGTTCTCCTGTTTTCCAAAGTGTTTCACAACGGGGAAAGAGTGGGAATGTCACCTTCCGGTGGCAGGGTGGGAAAAAAAGTTGGAATTATCCCTTCATCCTGCTTAGAGAGGGTCCTGGAATCACAGAATCATGGAAATGGTTTGGGTGGGAAGGAATTAAATCCCATCCCATTCCAGCCCATCCATGGGCAGGGACACCTCCCACTGTCCCAGGTGGATCCAAGCCCCATCCAAGCTTGCCTTGGACACTGCCAGGGATGAAAATCC